>JALPQI010029865.1:0-11247 GCA_025490895.1 Thaumatotibia leucotreta
CGTTAAAATCACAACAGATAACACTAATATTAGGTGACCTGAATGCTAAAATTGGAAGTGGATCGGTGGGTAAATATGTAGGAAATCATGGCTTAGGAACTAGAAATAATAGTGGGGATCGCTTGTTACAGTTTTGCATGGAAAACGATTTCATCATTGCAAACACATGGTTTGAACATCCGCCTAGGCGATTATATACATGGACTTCACCCAAACATACGCCAGATAACATTGTACGAAACCAGATAGACTACATAATTATACCTGCCAGATATAGAAACTCCATAGTTAATGTGAAAACCTATCCTGGTGCGGATATTGGATCCGATCATAACCCGGTAGTAGCAAAACTTAATTTCAAATTGAAAATAGTTAAAAACAACAGTACACAGCAGGGAAAAATTGCAATAGATAAGTTAAAAGACAGTGAAATTAAATTTAAAACAATTACGGCCATTAATAACAAAATGAAAAGCATCTTTCAATCTACTGATTTTGGTTACGAAAATGATAACATTAGAAGTGAAGTCATTTGGGACAAAATCAAAACTACTACTCTTGAAGCAGGAAAAGAAATCTTAGGCTATTGGAAAAAGGAAACAAAAAAGCCATGGATAACTAAAGAGATACTAACAAAAATGGAGGAGAGAAGACGATACAAGGAAATAGATAATACAAAATACAATAGAATAGATAATGAAATCAGAACCAATATCCGTACTCAAAGAGACAAATGGCTAGAATTTAAGTGCTCGAAAATAGAAGAATTAGATCTCAAACATGACAGCTTCAATTTACATAAAAAGTTAAAGATTTTACAAATACAGGAAAAAAATTTAACACAGGAAAGCTATTTAACAATAGAAACGAGCTTCTTATTGAATTAGATGAACAAAAGTCAGAATGGGAAACGTATATAACAACACTATTTCAAGACGATAGAACTGAAACTCCACCTTATTTGAATGAGGATCTGCAGGGACCGCCGATTATCCATATAGAGGTCGAGAGAGCCATCAGTAGTATGAAATCCGGAAAAGCCGTAGGCCCAGACGGTGTACATGTAGAGTTAATTAAGTTACTAGGTTTTTACATACAATTATCTTCTAAACAGCTCTGCAGGTCCGGATCGCGCGAGACTTTTGGCGGTCGGAACCCGGGAAGCTGGTTACTGGCTGCATGCCCATCCTTCGGCTAGTACTGGTACTTTCCTGGATCCGGCCTCTCTTAGGCTCGCAACCGGCCTGAGACTCGGGGCCGCGGTATGTACCCCTCACTTATGCTGTTGTGGCACAGACGTGGACCGACTGGGACACCACGGACTAAGTTGTCAAAAAAGCGCAGGCCGTATTTCCAGACATGCGACGCTTAACGACATAATCCGCAGGTCTCTTGCCACGATCAACGTACCTGCTCTTCTTGAGCCTACTGGTATTATTAGGGATGATGGTAAGAGACCTGATGGTGTGTCTTTGGTTCCTTGGAGCTTGGGACGGATGTTGGTATGGGATGCTACTTGCGTAGATACCCTGGCACCGTCCCATCTTCAACGAACTACGTTTAAGGCAGCCGCTGCGGCAGAAAATGCCGAATTTTTAAAACGTAATAAATATAAGGGCCTCGGCAAAGAGTACGATTTTGCACCGTTTGGCGTAGAAACTTTAGGTTCTTGGGGCCCCAGCGCACGCAAATTGTTTGCTGAAATCGCGAAACGTCTGGTTGATGTAACTAAAGACCGAAGAGCTGGCGACTTCCTCGCACAACGCATCAGTATTGCTATACAGCGAGGAAATGCCGCCAGCATCCTCGGTACAATGCCACAAGGGCCAATCTTAGATATAGGTTAGGTTAAGTAGATTAGTTAGATTTAATCTATGTACATAAATTGTAGTTTTGAAAATAAATGTATATGAAAGTTACTAGATAATTTTGGAATTGACATACTAGTTAAATTGTTCAACAAAATCTACGAAACTGGTGAATTACCAATCGACTGGTTAAAATCCTCCTTTTTACCAATCCCCAAAAAACCCAATGCAAAAACTTGTAATGAATATCGTCTTATAAGCCTTATGAGCCACGTTCTAAAAATCTTCTTGAAAATCTTACATAATAGAATATACAGCAAAATTGACTACAACATCAGCGAAAACCAATTTGGATTTAGAAAGGGACTCGGATCTAGAGAAGCTCTGACAGCGGTCCAGGTACTCGTACAGAATTGCTTAGAACACCAAAAGGACGTATACGCGTGTTTTATAGATTTCGAAAAGGCATTCGATACCGTTAATCACGAGCAACTGTTAGAAGCTATATATTACACAGATGTCGACAGCAAAGATATGAGAATGATCAAAAACCTTTATTGGAACCAAACTGCACATATTAAGGTCGGACAATCCGCTACAAATGACCTAAAAATACTGAAAGGTGTGCGTCAAGGCTGCATATTATCTCCGATTTTATTTAACCTATACTCAGAACGCTTGTTTTTGGAGGCATTGGACGGTGTTGAGATGGGTATAAAGTGTAATGGAAGATACATTAACAACATAAGGTATGCTGACGACACTGTCATACTCTCTAACAGTATAGAAGAATTACAACAGCTACTGGACCGCTTAAATGCAAAAATAAAACACTACAACCTTAAAATGAACATCAATAAGACCAAGCTGATGGTAATAAGCAAGAAAGCAGCTGTTCTGACAAATAAGTTACAAGTCGATGGTAAACAAATTGAAAGAGTTTCAAAATACAGATACCTGGGCTGCTGGCTGAACGAGAGATGGGATCCGGAATGCGAAATCAGAATAAGAATAGAGATCGCTCGTAGTGCTTTTATCAAAATGCAAAAACTATATACAAATAAAGACATTAACTTAAAACTTAGATGGAGACTAGTGAAATGCTATGTACTATCTGTACTTTATTATGGAGTGGAAACGTGGACTCTGAATAAAGCGATGGAAGATAAAATAGAGGCGTTTGAAATGTGGCTGTACAGGCGTATGCTGAAAGTATCGTGGACCGCAAGAATAACAAACATAGATATCCTAAAACGAATGAAGAAGAAAAAGGAAGTACTAGCTACAGTCAAACGAAGAAAGACTGCATATTTTGGTCATCTACATAGACATGAAAAGTATAATCTCCTGAAACTTATAATAGAAGGAAAAATAGAGGGAAAACGGGGAAGGGGAAGAAGGAGGTTAACCTGGATCGATAACATCAAAAACTGGACCAACATCAAAGACGCGGTCACGCTGACAAGGCGGGCCAAGAACAGAAAAGATTTTGCAAAGGTGGCCACCGACGCCCGATAGGGCATGGCAACAGAAGAAGAAGAATACACCGCTATAAGCTCAGTAATAAGTAAACAAGGTTCTAAGTGCATTTAGTTCTATAAACTACTATTACTAGCTTATGAGACTTGTAGCAGATTTATAATTACTTCTTGTAGACGATTATAAGTATAACTTACTGGAGTATGTATTCTCAAGTGTATTTACACCTTTGCACCACTTTTATAGGCCTTCTTAACCTTTACTGCGTCTATAATTTCTTTCTATACACGACTATTAGTCAGCTTATAAGAACAGATGTACTATAAAACTAAACAAACTCCGTGGAACCTGTTATCAGGTTTGTGGTAAAACCTAGAACCATTAAGAGAAAGGTACTAGTGCTGTAAGCCTATAAACTGTGCACTACAGGAGAATTTTGTTACTTGGGTATGGATTTTCCGGGCTCTGATTATATAAACTAATACTTATGCGGTTATCCATAAATAGTCTACTTTTATTTTACAGAGAAATAAGTTAATAAAGCACACAATTGGAAACTCAATTGAATACGATAAGCAAAAATGTGTACATAACCGTTATATATTTAATTCTTATTATTAGATATAATACAACAACCGTGTTCAACTGTTCATACACGGCTATAGTTCTAATATTGCCAATGATTGCGGTAAAATAAAATCAGATAGTCTATTTGTTTCTGCCTTCTGTTTGCGTGTGTATGGCAGCACCACGTACTCGCGAGAGTTTTATTACATTGCACCGTCCCGCACGATCGCTACTCCAATCGAAGGAGTCCGTTACCTTGACAATTGACAACGTTTCAAAATTTTCGATGTCCCTAAATCGAAAACCATTTCGAGATACACGCATGTTATGTAGATCACAAAAATATATTTTTTTAATTTTTTTTCGCAATAATTTTGTTAAAAATCTTAAAAATAGTTTAAAGGGGAAGTGACGTCACATAGCTGATTCAGAGCTGCCACTATAATAAATAAAAAAATATGTGTATCTTTTAATATTGAGTTCTTTCAAAACAGTCAATAAAAACTAGGACTAAAATATATGAAATGTTGTCAATAACAACTTCACTGATTAACAGCGCCACGTGGCGTCGGTGACGGCTGTAATAATACATTTGTCACCACTCCAAATCTTCTCGTGGGTGTCGTAAGAGTCGACTAAGGGATTAAAGTGTCAATGAATATTCCCTTATAGAAGATTGATGATGGGTCAGTAGTTAGTAGGAAAGGCTTACGTCCAGCCACTGACGATGATGATGACGTGACGTGACGAACGTTCACCCCCGGTACAGTGGAGTGGATTAATATATAGACACATTTGTAAGGGATCAGTATGGAGAAGTGTATATAATATATTAATGCCCTTGACTGTACTTTATCACTAACTGCTAATACAAGTAGATACTATGCCGATCGAAATCATCTCATGGAACTCCTATGCCACAGACACGCATGTGAGACTTAAGAAATTATACTACTATGCTGACGACACAACACTTGAGTCAAAAATGTTCATATTTCTGTGCCACTGGCGTAGGAGTAAGAAGCTAAGAAATTGATTTATGCTTGTAAGATAATTTGCTTAATTTGAAAACGGATGTGTGTCATTGGGATAGGAATAATATTTCGTTGGTCACAGACGTTCTGGCACCGGGGCCCAACGTGTTATGCCAGTATCAGATAATGAACCTATAGAACTTCAGTCAGACCATACTTTTTATAAATAAAGATACTATGTATGTGAATAGGGACACAAACCGTCCTCGTTGATTTGTCTAAATAGTTATTATGTTGCAGTCCCACGAGGTCACGTACAAACGCCCAGCTGTGGGACTAGACAACGTAATTGGCTATTGAAAAATTTAACTTCTTCTTCAAATCAGGTTGAAAATTGTTTGATCACAAATAAGCACAAGGTGTGGCAAAAGCACGTATAAATAAACTCGATTATAGAAAATAATCGTGTTCTTGGTTCTTGAAAAACCATTTAAAAGCGTTGGGATTTTACGGAGCAGAACTAAAAACTGTAAGGCTTATGAACTTATGATGGTAGGTATCGCGTATAAGCTGGTGGATTGCTGGTAGTAGGACCTCATGCAGGGTCCGCCCGGATGGCTACCACTGTCTTACCCGTTAACCTGTCGCTAAATAGCAGTGTTTGCACTGCTGTGTTTCGGTTTGGGGGTAAGATAGCCGGTGTAAAGGCAATCCATCTAAATCCTCAGGGTAGGCAGCGCATAGGCGATGTTTTTATCACTATGTCCATGGGCCTCAGTTTCTGCTTTCCATCAGGTGGACTGAGAGCTCAGTTCTTCCTTCGTCACATAAACAAAATTGCGTTTGTCGGTGTTGCAGTCACGTTTAATAAGTACCTATAGCAGAGTGAGAAAGTGACGCGTAGCGCGATAAATGGATAAGACGGCAACATTATAAGTTATAAGCCACTTGACTACATAAATGTGTTAAAATAAGGTTCACTATTGACTTTGACGAGAGAATGTTTGTCAGCCTCTGTAGCCTAGTTGGTAGTGATCCTGCATACGAAGCTGGAGGTTCCGGGTTCGAATCCCGGCGAGGGCATTCTTTGTGTATTTATTTATCACAAATGTTTGTCCCTTGGTCGTGGCTGTGAATGTATCTAAGTATCTATACGTATCTATCTATTATATATATCGTCGCCTGGTACCCACACCACAAGCCTTAATTGAGCTTACCGTGGGACTAGGTTGATTTGTGTAAGATGTCCCAAGATATTAAAAAGAAAAAAAAAATCTATTTGGCCCACTTATCCCTTTGGCCGCCGATTGTGTATTTTTGTGCTTGGAAAGGATCGAATCATCACCGCGCATGTGACACCTCTTTAGTTACAGGCATTTGTAGGCAACTTTATTATCAAACAACCCATATGCTTGCTTCTATATAATCAATTAATCAATATACAGATTCCAAGAAAATTCAAGTACGTAGGAAAATTTAACTATCATAATTATGGTATAGTGAGAACTTTTAATAAAATAGCAAAACCAACCATTACCGCATTATGTAACTGCACTAGTGCATTAAGAGGGCAGTTTATCTAGGCCGCTGCCAGGAGCTCGTTGACCCAAATGCAAAATGCGGCAAGTGCAATAATGTTATTTTTACTTACACGAGACAACGCGACCATTTCCGAAAACATTTTCATAGCTGGGACAATTTTGCGGTCGGTTTACTGCATACATAGACTACCACTTATGGACTCCGTGTTATGTTAAGAAAACGAACAGTGTGCTTATAAACTTATAATGCTATGCCAGTACGAGGGGTATAGGGGCAATTTTACTTTTTGGGTTACGCAATTAGCGCGAAGTTAAAAAAACCTTAATTTCAGTCAGCTTCGTATCGACAATTAAGTACCTACAATATCTATAGGAAATTAAACTCGATCGGCGTTTTTATATTATAATATGGCTTATAGTTAGTAAAATGAACACGAAAAACGAGATATTATCGAAATTTTGTGCTTAATTGTTGTTACGAAGCCGACTGAAATTAAGGTTTTTTAACTTCGCGCTAATTAGGTAACCCAAAAAGTAAAAATGCCCATAGATAGAAAGTCAGCGCGCACGCGGAACGGCGGCAGCTCATGATATGGCTGCAGATCACTAATGTCACAGTTCACCAATAAGAAATGGCGATGGAAACGACTTCAAAAGCTTAAGCAAGCAATGTCAGGGTGTTTATGTTGTCCATATAGTATAGAACTTCCCACATACTAACCTAAAAAACTTTCCCTGTCCTCTGTTGTACAATTTTAACAATTATTTGAACTTTTGTAACCATTAGCCCCACTTGCATAATCCCGGGTTAGGCCAATAACACGAATAGTAGTGTAATAAATGCATGGGCTTCAGTAGTAAAATTATATTAGTACACTAAGCCAAGATTAAATGCATCCAGTTCCCAACCACTCAGTGGTTATTCTGAATTCCAAGCTCAAATCGACACTGAACATACGTATTAAATTGTCTAAAATAATATTGAAAAAATAAAATAAAATTTGAAAGGATCAGACCAATAGATCAATTTGACGGTAAAACAACAATAGAAGACATTTTACGATTCGCAAACGTGGATACAAAACAACTGACATGAGCGGATGCACTCCATAACAATACGGCCTTCCAGTGTGGTGACGGAGAATATTTGCTTGGTTTGTCTGGGAAGAAAGTAATCTATGGTTTACGAACACAGCTGTACATACAAAAGAGTGTATGTTTCTTTAATACATAAGAGACGCACGCCTTTTAAGCGTAGATAGTTAGATACACGGAGTTGGCGTTATATCAAGATTATGAAGAAGTTAAAGTATACTGAATAAAACGCGCTTAAAAACTATTGGCCGTATAACGTAATATCTAGGTACCTAGTAGAATGGATGAAATGTAATTTTTTTATCGTTTGTGTAAATGTTTATTGTTTTGTATATGGTTCAAAGAGTAGGCCTTGTTTATGCGGAAAAAAAGTTAATCTTTTTACTGTTACAATGTCCACAGTAAAGACGTGAACTAATTTTTGCGCGTGACCCTGATGAATGGACACTCCACGGCACATTCGTCACAAAACTCCCGCCAGAGGTAATCAGAGGAAAATTGGCCGCGAGTGGTCATGACTCGACTCGCGACATCCTTGTCTTGCTTACGCCTATAGATAAGTATACCTATTTAGTACTAGCGACATTGATTATGATTACCATGCGTTGTTTGCAAAAACTAAAATAAACTCTCGAACTAGATTACTAAATAAATACTGCCTAAGATAACATAGACAAAACCAAAGCTTTTCGCGATCACTGTTTCAAATAGCAGCGTGTTGTTTTCTAAGCTAACAAAGAAGTTTTTGTTTAAGTTTCCAAGAAATTAAGCCAAGGAGCTGAAAGATACAGTTCAAACTTAGGCATAATAGTTGTGTTAACAGTTGGTTCGCAAGGGACCGTGCTCTTGTGGAATATAATTATTATCTCAGCAGACAACGTTCAGATACCAGATTGTGTATTGAAACTGAAAAGAGATGTTTTCGAATAGAATACAATAGAAAATAATTTATTGAGCCATAGATACAGCAGCGAAATAACTTAATTACTAAAGATTATGTGTGTGTTTAGTAGTTAAGTAATTTCGATTTGACACTGATAGGTAGGTACGCACAGTAGAAACAAAAAAAAACAAATAGGAAGAAAAAATATACATTTTAGTTACTAGAAGATAAAGAAGAAGGATTATTATAAACAAACATATAATAAACATATGTTGTACATAGTTAAGGCCTTAATCAAAACAACAAATACGATCGCGTCAATTGTGTTACGAAAATTTGTCCTAAAACTAGTAGTAAAGGGGGACATTTCAAAGATATTAGGTTTGTAATCGCTCATAGAAACTTTGAAACTGACGCCCTTTTTCAGTGCCGAAAGTTGTTTCATTAAAGGCCATTAACTATGGACCCATTTTTTTTAATCGACCTACAGAGACATTAAAGTATTGGCCATCAGGTAAACGTCACGTTTAAAACCGGCATGTTAGTCTCTAAATGTGATTACGATCCTACCGTTCTACTCCTGAAATGTCGCTTCACTCAAGTCATCAAGATAATTCGAAAAAAGTAAAAGCCCCGTAAAATACGTGGCAACATCACGTTATCAGCTGCCACGTCCGTCCGCCGTCTTATCGGCCGTCAGACACAGCCTATCTTTGACCTGTCATGTCTGCCAGCCCCTGGTTTAGAAAACATACGGGAGCAAAGTATGGGCTAAAGCATCTAAGTCCTTTCTTAGATAATAATAATTATTTATATCACTAAACAATCATAGTGTGCCTCAATACAAATGATTCTCCAAACTGTTAATTGGTAGATTGGTACTTAGGTGGGTGAATCAACTTTTTTCTGTCTGTTATTGCCATATTTACGGTCGCCTGAGTCACTCTGGTTTTATGCTAAATTGTGCTACTTATTTTATGTAAATTAAGAAAAAAAAGAAAAGTTTTGATGGACTAATTAAAAAAAGATGAAAAGTTTTGATGGAATCTTATAATAAATACAATGAAAAACGTATTTAAAAATTAGTTGTAGGTAATTACGTTTTAAAATTTTATTGTGTTTATTATAAGAACCGACAAGTTTAGTGTTCTGCAGGCTTAGCCAAGGTACCATTCACATCATCACACATCATCAACCTATGATAGTCCACTGCTGGATTTAGGCCTCTCCTATTAACTATGCGTACAGACGCATTAGGAGGTAAATGCCCATGATCGCCACGCTGAGCAAGCGGATTGGCGATCGCAGTAATGTGTCCACTATGATGACGCTGCTGCCCATCATCAATCTTTTATCAAATGATGTTCAGTGTCAATGACACTTCAATCCCTTAGTCGACTCTTACGACACCCGCAGGAGGAGTTGGGAGTGGTGACAAATGTATTCTTACTGCCGTCACTACACGGCGACTATTCTGCAATTGTAATACTATAAAGGATAAGTCACGTGACCATAATATTATATGGAAATGGTCACGTGACTTTCTGCAAACGTAATACTATAAAGAATAAGTCACGTGACCATAATATTGTATGGAAATGGTCACGTGATTGTTCGTTCAAATCTGTCAATATAAAAAAAAATTTTTTTTTCATCACACTTGCTGCCAAAACGCGCCATTGTTTGCGCGCGCAGCGGGAGTACTAACTCGAGTCATAGAAGCCCTCCGCCTACTTACCTCCCTCGATGCACATATATGCATTTATATATATATATATATATACTTATCGCTTATCGTATACGATTGAAGAATGTCATCTTGGCTAGGCCCGCTGGTCGGCACAGTCCGGTATATGAGGACGTGTGGTTTCAGGTTAGAGTCAGGGGCGCAATCGCGCGTGTAACGCAAGAAACCACCATGTCGTTGTCGGCGTTATTAGAAATAACGAATAATAAATCGAAGTTTGTTTAATATGAACTTGGGTGAATCAACTTTTTTCTGTCTGTTATTGCAATGGTTACGGACGCCTGAGTCACGCTGGTTTTATGCAAAAGTATGTTACTTCTATGTAATAGTAGTAAGTCTATGTTTGTAGATGGCTTATCAAGGAAAGCGTTTATTAACAGCAGAAAATGCACATTTGCATAGTTTAAGTATCATAATTATGCATAAAACCAGCGTGACTCAGGCGACCGTAACCATGGTAATAACAGACAAAAAAGTTGATTCACCCATTTAATAATGTTGCATATAATTTGGGAACGTAGATATCGATTTTTGATTTCTCATTCGAGTTACTATTAAAAACTTTTTTTAGGATTAGTATTTATTACGTTTCCTAGTATTTTAGATGACGATATCTTCGATACACAACACACATTCGTCTCTATCACCTATTATACGTATTTCCTCACTCCAGCTCTTCATTAGGTAATAATTGACCAAATACAATCTACCACTTTTCGACTTTATTGCATGGTAATATAGTCGAAAAGTGACCACATTTGCTGCACTTTCTTTTGCTTTGACACTCGCCAAACAATTTTTGGGTAACCCGACCCGGTGCTCAAGCACATTTTTAACGAAGTAATTAACGTTGTTTTCCTCGCAGAACCCTCAAAGTCGGTAATTAAGAAGAAACAGCAATCATTTAACAGGCGCAACCCTTTTAATTCGCACCCTGCCTAATAGAATCCAATTTTAAAAATTCACGTCACCCCTAAATTTAGTCCGCACAAACTTTTAACGGGTCCAAAATGCCTCTAATATATTGTTCAGGATAAATGTATAATTGACGCAGTGTTGCCCAAAGTACAGGCAGATCTACAAATATATATAGATATTAGACCGATCACCAATTTTATATCCGAGGCCTAAGGATCAAAATCTTTAAAATTAC
>JALPQI010029866.1:0-12244 GCA_025490895.1 Thaumatotibia leucotreta
GATTACGACATCCAAGAAGGCTTAACGCATATCTCCGAACAGCGCGTGATGTTTGCACGGTTCATGTGCCGGGCTTAGTTGAAAGTTAGGTAAATCCTTCGTACGTGACATAATTAGAAGATAGACGGCGAACGCTGTCTCACGCTCGGCCACGGTCACGCGCGAATTGCGGAGCGACTAGCGTTTTATGTGTTCATTGGTGTCAGAATCCGTAGCCTAGTTGGTAGTGACTCTGCCGGAGGCTGGAGGTTCCGGGTTCGAATCCCGGCGAGGGTATTATTTGTGTATTTATTTATCACAAATATTTATTATGTTCCTTGGTCATGGCTGTCTATGTATATAAGTATCTATATGTATCTAACTATTATATCGAGGGTTGGGTGGTCAAACCCGATAACTTGAGATAATATTTTTTCATTGGAATAACAACCTCACGTCAATGTCATATAGTTCGTATTTTAAAAACGTGTTTGCTCGACTTATCGAGCTTGACCACTTAACCCTCGATATATATCGTCGCCTGGTACCCACATCACAAACCTTAATTGAGCTCTGCTTACCGTGGGACTAGGTCTAAGATATTATTTTATTTATTGGTTGGCACGCGCAACGTGCGGTGGTTAGGTAGGGGTCACATGCAATGATTAGGAAAGACGCTTGCCGTGGCGCAGTTTTTGTATTGCAGCGCATCAAGCGTTTTATCTGTCCATTGCGCCGTCAGCACGAACGACGTACGGAGGTTAGTTGAGAACACACGCAATGATTAGTAAAGACGCTTTCTGGCCGTGGCGCGATACGTAAATTGCAGCGCGTCAAGCGTTTTATCTGTCCATTGCGCCGTCAGCACGAACGACGTACGGAGGTTAGTTGGGAACACACGCAATGATTAGGAAAGACGCTTACCGTCGCGCGATTCGTGAATTGCGGCGCGTCGCGTCAAGCGCTTTATCTGTTCATTTAGCGATCAGACCGCGCGACGTACGGAGGTTAGTTGGGAACACTCGCAATGATTAGGACAAACGCTTGCCGCGCCGCGATTCGCGCGTGTTCGTAGCCAACTCGAAGCGGAAAGAATCGAAGTCTTGTGTCGACGACTGAGTTCTATACGGTTGTGAAAATATTGAACGATTTTCAAGAGAGTAAGTTTGTTTGATTTGCTATCGTATTTAATAGTAAATTGTGTAGTAGATAAGATTACACATATCACGATGTAAGCTCCTGTAAATCTATATATTAAAGAAAATTAATAAAAACGTTTATGTACACAAGTTCTAATAAACATTGCTATGCCTAAATACTCTCGCCTGCGAAAAGTTTTCTACGAAACGAAAATCGGCAAAATGTCCCAAGGCTAAACGATGTACAGGACACCACAATAAAATACTGACCTACCTTATGTAATCCAGACATGTAGACTTTGACAGTCTCTGTGACGTTTTTTTCATGAATTTGTTCCATAATCTCCTTTTAAATGTCTAATAATCGTACTTACCTGAAACAAAATAAGCAATTTTCATTAAAATGCCAAAAAGAGTTTTGTATACGCCTGAGAATTGTAAAGATGTAATTGGTATGTTAAGGTTCTTTCATAAAGATATAACAAGAATAAAATGTCTTTGTTCATCTGCTCACTCCAATTTCCTGTTTCATAACAAGAAATCCATCATTCGCAAACAATGATTGACAACATCTCAAAACTGAACTATTGAAGCGTCGTCAAATTTAATAATTAATCTCTCTCTGTCTGTAGCCAATTTCAATTAAAGTTTTCCATAATTACTCATCTAGGGCAAGCGCTCCGTCAATTTTAACATAATTATCAGGGAAAAATTTAATAAGTTCCCAAAATTTCCCGCTTCCCAAAGGCCTAATCAAAATTCCGGGGATAATTGATAACATTCTTTTCGAAATTGTATGAAAAAAGTGATTATGAATGTTGTATAAAATGAACAACATTTTTTAACGTTTTTATAATGAAGAAGTCTGTATTGAAAATGGAATTACCTATGATGTAACGGAAACTCGAAAAGGAATTCAAAATTAATTAGCTATTTAATTAATTTGTTATTAATACATGAAACGGATAATTAAATTAGATACAATACATTTTAGTCCACGTGAAACCAAACAATAGGAAATCTTATATTCGAATACTAACAACAGCATTATAAAAAATTTTAATTAGGCGTAAAAGTAGGTACATCATTGTTAATGAAAATCATAATGCTTTCCTTTGAATTTTGAGTAACTTTACGAAACACAAGAGTAGTTAAATAACATCGTAAAAAAATATTAGTATTCCATAAACGCCGTTCCTGGTAAATTTTGTAATCATAATCATAAATTATTCACAAGAATGTATGGTACAGTGGCATTCAGAATTGCATGGACGATTTATGAATGAATTCATTCATAAACTGTCTATGCAATTTTGAACCCGACTGTACATAGGATGGTACGTCTTATAATTAATTAATTATTTACCCTTAATACAATAACTATATAACTAATAAATATAATAACTAATTATTTACATTCTAATACATGCATCATTATTATTATAGTTACAATATTTTTTTTATGTAATGATAAAATAAAATTAATGATTAATGATAAAATATATCCAGAAGGACGTTACGGTCGACATTTTGTTGGATATAGCGCCGTCCCGATGAGTCACTCAGGCATATTATTTCCGGTTGTTCTCAGATTGCTAACACCGAGTACCGGTTTTTTACATTAATAACTGTTTTTTTTCTTAAGTAATATTAAATAATAACTTTAAAAACAACCCTTACCATAATGCTGCCGGTTCATAATGTTTTGAATAGATATAAATGTATGGTAGTACCTTGTTTTATAAAATAAAGATATACAAGTGTCAAATATTACTGAAAAATTTAGTTTGTTTTGATTTTGATATCCAAAAAATATACCTACACAAAATTAATTCTATGAAAAATAGACTTTTCACAAAATTCTGCTTACAAAACGCCAATTTCATAGGTAATAACCTAATAAAATCAAATCACGATTCTAAAATGCGAATAGTCCTCCACATCGATCTGTCACGTCGCACGGAAGGTTACATCGCCATGTCTACACATGTTCTAATATGTTCCCGATTGTGCCTGTGTATAGGGAACTACGAGATCAAAGGCATGCTGTGTAAAGTGTGTAGTAGGCTTTGTATTTACATACGTGTAATGTGTAACGTGTATTCCAGTTTAGTTACATATTTGAATGAAAACAGATATATTATTCAGATTGAAGACTTTGTTATTAGTTGCATTTAAGTATTATTGTGTGTTCAATTAACCAAATGTAACATAATTTATAATGTAAATGAAATAAACATGGTCCTTTGAACCGGATTTTTGTTACATGAAAATATCTATAAATCTTAGATTTAAATTGTTTTCAGTCCAAAAACCAAAAAACTAAGCAAATTGTGTTTTTCTATTTTTTAATAATGATTTATAAATTTAGTATTGTGAAATTATTGTTTACTAAAATTCAAACTAACAACACCGGAATAACTACAAATAAAATGATATGGAAAAATACAGTGCAACATGCTACCTATATATTATACGTATTTTTTTCATAATTGTCATGAAACTAATTCCACTGTAGAACTCTATGATGTGGTTTCGATTATTAATAATTATTATCATGAAAGTAGAATGAACAAAATAGGTATTTTAATTAAATGAACCCTGTTAAATCAAAGCATCATGTTATTATAATGTATAACTCTAGACCAAAAAACAAGCAACGAGGAAGTCGCATACATACCATATAGAACTATAACAAATATTTTTGTGTTAAGTACACAACGAAATGCCCTCACCGTGATTTGAACCCGGAACTTCTAGCTTCGTAGCTTTCGCGAGCATTTCCAATTGAGTTACGGAGACTATAAATCTCATAAAATTTATGGGAAATTCAAATGAATTTATCTTTTAATAACTATTAAGATGTTCATTATTTGCTAGTAATCAACAATATCCTCTACACCCAACTCAAAGCATTTGCAATGCAAATGTCAAATATCCAGGCTAGCCCTTTCGGCAAAATACGCTCCAAGCAACTATAAACCCCTTTTAAACCTTATTATAACTGAATAAAGCTCATAAGTGAGAACTCATTTCTAACATAGACGTTCAATCTCCTCTAAAAATATGTAAACGATTTAGAACCTTAGGCCTTGGACATACGTTGTCGAATGTATAGATATTATTAGACACAACAAGAGCAACTCGACTCAGTATCGCACGGGACGTCGCGCTATTTCCTTTTCTTATTACGGCGTAGGCTGCGCTGGAGTGGGCCGTCGATGCCGGCTGCCACACAAACACATGTTTTATGATAAAATCACAACCGAAATAACCTACTGGTATGGGTTCTATTACATAATATTATAGTGCATTTTGAGTATATTATGAAAACTATAACACAATTTGTGGTACTATCGACAACATTGAATTCTGATTCACAATAGGAGCTTGTCATTTAAATACACATTACATTTAACATTTAAAGTAAAATTGCAGCTTCTTGTTGTACAAATTGATTTTCAATGTTACATGGCAAGCTTTTATGGTCGGTCAGGATTCAATTTAGTCGATAGTACATTTACAATTTCTTTATAAAATAAAATAAAAGATTAATTCAACATTCTTAAGATGCCTGAATCCAACATACACACCCTTTTCATGAACTAAATGAACAATACACAGTTAATTACTAAGATTAATTTCTATTCGATAAGGTGCTTTATTGCTACTGTCAGTCTCTAATATACTGGAATGAGTAGCTCATAGTCTAGCTGAGTACCTAATGATTAGCTGACGTAATTTTAGCTAAATATTTCATTATGTGACATAAATGACATGTATATGTTGAGGACAATATTGTAAAAGTTTTAAAGTTTACATTATTAGCACGACTTAAAAAAGGATATTTACATGTAGGTAAATTACAATTACATGTAAATTACAATCACATGTAAATTACAGTTAAATGTAAATTACAATTAAATGTAAATTACAATTACATGTAAATTACAATTACTGAGCACTCGATATTTCAGCACTGTTGTAAATTCACGGATTAACTGACAGTTTAGTTGACAGATCAGTTACTCTTACTAATAATATTATTGTAAAAGTTGAGTGAAATAATATTTCGTTTGTAAAGGCAAGCGGTTTCAAGCATTCTATTCTTAAGTACGCCGCCTGCCGTAGTGCCGGCTGTACAAAGAGTTCAAAGGCTTAGAGCCTCTGGATGTGGCCTAAGAACCATTGTAGATTAAGCTTATGCATATATTTTCTGGTTCAACTGAGATAAAGTATTATATCTGAGACGGGATCTCAATACGCTTCAAGATTGTGCAGTGTATCATAAATTCTTTGATTTTGGATGACATAATATGAATAATAGAAGTCATACTTCTCTTTACATTTTTAAATACTTTGACGAGTTGACGAAATTAAAATTAAATAGAACAGGCAAAACTATTCAAAAACTTTATTCTTAAAAATGTTGTGTTCCCGACTGAATATAATTATGATAAACATCCAAATTTATTGACTGTACTTATTCACTTTATTGCATATCTAGTTTAGTAGGAAAATCTATCTGTAGTCAACTATACCAAACTTACACTGAGCCGATTTGCAAAAGATCTGTCGATTGATAATTAAAATCGTTGCTGTACTATGAATACCAAATTGAATCGAACGTTCAATCATTGAGAGTGGTACCGAGGACACAGCAAGCAATAACCTAAGCAGTCGTATGGCTTAAGCGTATGTCAAACAGAAGTCCTGTTCCTGGAATGGTTACATAGGCCTTTGAGTCTTCAAATGGTTGAGCTATGTCCACTATGTCCAGTCTTACACTTGGCTTGCAAATTGTGACCATAGCTTACGTAAACTAGTTCGTTGTTTCTTTCATATCAATTAGTAAGTAAGTAAATATCGAGCTGATCTGATACCAAATATTTTGAGTAGGTATAATACATCCTAATACCACATTTACAAAGAATCAGAATAATTTACTTGTAAAACATAGGTACAAATAGATCTTAAGGTACCTCGTAAATAGGTACATTTGAACACTATTTTTAAGGTTGACATTCAAAAGTCAAAGAATACGAAAATCTGATTTAATGTACAACATAAATACTGGAGCATTACATGGAGCATAAGAAATGCTGGTGGCAGGACCTCGTGCAGGTTCCGCCCGGATAGCTGCCATCTTCGTATTCGTTAACCTGCCGCTAAATAGTAGTGTTTGCACTGCTGTGTTTCGATTTGGGGGTAAGATTACTGGCATGGATAGAGGCAATTCATCTAAGTCCTCAGGGTAGGCAACGCATAGGCAATTTCTGATCGCTATGTTCATGGGCCTCAGTTCCTGATTTCCATCAGGTGGCCTGAGAGCACAGTTGTCTGCCTTTGTCACATAATGAAATAAACACAAATTTGGATAAAAATGTAATTACGTAGGTAGTTAAAATAAATAATTATCATGCGATTGGTATATACTTCACTATCGTATAAAATAAAGTCACTTTTTTCTGTCCCTTTGTTCTTTTGTACGCTTAAATCTGAAAAACTACGCAACGGATTTTGATGAGATTTTTTTTAATAGGTAGAGTAATTCAAGATGAAGGTTTTTATACCCGGTATAGTACCCGTGCAAAGCCGGGGCGGGTAGCTAGTAAATAATAATACGAGGTTAAATATATTTTTGGTAAATCATTCATGCTGTTAGCTCTTCCAGCATTTAGCTCAAAAGGGAGCAAAAGGAGTCATTCTTTTGACAAATGCCGCGGCTTGCACGATACAATTTTCGCAAAAGGTGGTCTGGCTCTGGCGCTGGTCGTCTTTGGTGGAACACATAGGATTCATAAACAGTAGCCGTACCATGAGTTGGAAAGTAAAGGAAGCGTTAGGTTTTATATTCAATTTCAAATACCATGGCCCGATGCCACTGCAAAGTTTTTTGTGGCATCGGGCCATGGTATTTGAAATGGAGTATACTCGATACGTAAAGCATGGCGAGCGCGATGGCTTTACGTTTCGAGAAAAAACGAACGTTACCGATAGGTACTTGCAAGGTCATGGTACGGCTATAGTAGGGTATTAAAAAAACTATGTGTTCCCACAGATATTTGAGGGAAAACAGACATACCTACGTAAGTAAAATACGCAGACTAGAGGCTCAAGAGTTCGAAATAGAAATAAATAAAAATATTTCAAGAATCGATTTGAAATTATGGAGAAAAAAGAAAAAAGTGGCAGTTTTTTATTAAAAATATTTTTGATATTTTGTGATTATTCCTTTCAGCAATTATTATTAAAATTTGGAGATAGCTATAGATAAGATTATTTTAATTTTGTATAAACTAGTTACCTACATAGTACGTTATGACATCAAATATATTGGAAAGTGCTCAAAAATATCTGATCAGTTGTCGTGATAAGTGTCCATAATAACTATACCTAACTATAATTAAACGAGTATTTCGTCATTATTATTCGTACCGTATTATTATTTATTATTGTGAGCTTATAGTGTCCCACTGCTGGGCAAAGGCCTCCCCCCATTTTCTCCAATCTGATCTATGTCTAAACTATTAATTCGAAATTTATTTGCGAATTTTATTGTCTGAGGGGCAGGAGGATATAGTTACATTAATATGTCTCTCGAAAATTTAAATTCAATTATGTTCATAATATTTTTTATTGCCAAACACTACAATTTGACTCGAGAGTCCATATTATACTTTATCGTACCTATCTTATACATACTGCGCACTCCTTTCACGACAATCCTGTCTCTCTAAAATGCAGTCGTAAAAACTTTCCCAGGTTAAAATCCCTTCTGTATATTGTGTCTTTTAAGCGCAAAAGGTGGTTTTTCCTAGCGGACTGTGCACTTCTGATTTGAGAGCATTTGGGGCGTTCCTTGCCCTGTGCGCTGTTTGCAAGAAAGGACGTGAATGACGTACTTGTGCTGAGATACCTTTGTTTAGGATTTGCTGTGATGTTTGTGATATGGATACTAAATTCTTTGTTTCTGAAAGGAGAAGTTTAAAATAAAAAGTCACTCTTTGGCAGATATCGAAAACATTTTATATTAATATCATGAATACAATTTTTATGAGTCATGTATTTCAAAATGAGAAATATTAGGTCAAAATCTATATATATAAAAGAAGAAGCTCCCTTATAAAGATGCACGCATAGCCTAAACCCCTGGTCCTATAGACTCCAAATTTGGCACGTAGGTTCCTTTTATGGTGTAGACGAGCACTAAGAAAGGATTTTACAAAATTCACCTTCTAAGGGGTTGAAATGGGGGTCCAAAGTTTGTATGGTGAAATAAGATTAGTTGAACTATTTGATCCGAAACTTCGCAAAAGTATTCTTTAAAGTAATTGAGTAAAGGTATGTTAAAGGTTTTTTGAAAATTCAACCCCGGAAAAAGGTAAAAAGGGTGACGAAGTGAAAAAATCAAGTTGGGTATCGTTTCTATGGTTTATCGGGACGTAGATCACGAATACAATAACGATTTTAAATTTTAACGCGGCGGACGTGAAATACTATGAACACGGTTATGGTGTAGTGGGATAAAATTCGAAAAATATCAATATAATTTTATTATTTATCTTTTATCTATATATATAAAAGATGAAGCTCCCTTATAAAGATGCACGCACAGCCTAAACCCCTGGTCCTATAGACTCCAAATTTGGCACGTAGGTTCCTTTTATGGTGTAGACGAGCACTAAGAAAGGATTTTACAAAATTCACCTTCTAAGGGGTTGAAATGGGGGTCCAAAGTTTGTATGGTGAAATAAGATTAGTTGAACTATTTGATCCGAAACTTCGCAAAAGTATTCTTTAAAGTAATTGAGTAAAGGTATGTTAAAGGTTTTTTGAAAATTCAACCCCGGAAAAAGGTAAAAAGGGTGACGAAGTGAAAAAATCAAGTTGGGTATCGTTTCTATGGTTTATCGGGACGTAGATCACGAATACAATAACGATTTTAAATTTTAACGCGGCGGACGTGAAATACTATGAACACGGTTATGGTGTAGTGGGATAAAATTCGAAAAATATCAATATAATTTTATTATTTATCTTTTATCTATATATATAAAAGATGAAGCTCCCTTATAAAGATGCACGCACAGCCTAAACCCCTGGTCCTATAGACTCCAAATTTGGCACGTAGGTTCCTTTTATGGTGTAGACGAGCACTAAGAAAGGATTTTACAAAATTCACCTTCTAAGGGGTTGAAATGGGGGTCCAAAGTTTGTATGGCGAAATAAGATTAGTTGAACTATTTGATCCGAAACTTCGCAAAAGTATTCTTTAAAGTAATTGAGTAAAGGTATGTTAAAGGTTTTTTGAAAATTCAACCCCGGAAAAAGGTAAAAAGGGTGACGAAGTGAAAAAATCAAGTTGGGTATCGTTCCTATGGTTTATCGGGACGTAGATCACGAATACAATAACGATTTTAAATTTTAACGCGGCGGACGTGAAATACTATGAACACGGTTATGGTGTAGTGGGATAAAATTCGAAAAATATCAATATAATTTTATTATTTATCTTTTATCTATATATATAAAAGATGAAGCTCCCTTATAAAGATGCACGCACAGCCTAAACCCCTGGTCCTATAGACTCCAAATTTGGCACGTAGGTTCCTTTTATGGTGTAGACGAGCACTAAGAAAGGATTTTACAAAATTCACCTTCTAAGGGGTTGAAATGGGGGTCCAAAGTTTGTATGGCGAAATAAGATTAGTTGAACTATTTGATCCGAAACTTCGCAAAAGTATTCTATAAAGTAATTGAGTAAAGGTATGTTAAAGGTTTTTTGAAAATTCAACCCCCGGAAAAAGGTAAAAAGGGTGACGAAGTGAAAAAATCAAGTTGGGTATCGTTTCTATGGTAACGCGGCGGACGTGAAATACTATGTACACGGTTATGGTGTAATGGGGTAAAATTCGAAAAATATCAATATAATTTAATTATTTATTTATATTTATGTTCATTTCTGGTTCTAGAGATTCCAAATTTAGCGCGTAGGTTTCTTTGAGGATGTAGGGGTGCTCTAAAAAGGTTAAGTCGAAATCCACTCCCTAGAGGGTGCAATGGGGGTCCAAAGTTAGTATGGCGAAACAAGATTAGTTAGACTATTTTGTCCGAAACTTCCTAGGTGTATTCTTCAAAGTAATAAAGACATGTTTGCAGGTCGAAAAATATCAATATAATTTTATTATTTATGTTCATTTCTGGTTCTAGAGATTCCAAATATAGCGCGTAGGTTTCTTTGAGGGTGTAGGGGCGCTCTAAAAAAGGTTAAGTCAAAATCCACTCATTAGAGGGTGCAATGAGTCTAAAGTTTGTAGGGGAAACTTGACTATTTAAACTGTTTTATCCGAAACTTCACAGGAGTATTCCCAAACATAAATGACTAAAGACATGTTTTAGGGTTTTTGAGAATTGAACTCTTGAAAGTGGTAAAAAGGTTAAACAGTAAAAAAACAACATGGTTATCGTTTCTATAGTCTACTATCGTGTCGCTGTACCGAGGTGTACGTGAAATACCATCTTCTCTGTTATGGTCTCATGGGCTTGTGGGTTATGACAGGGGTATCGTTTTAGTGTTTATTTCTGATAAAAAAAAAATCTAAATATAGCATGTTAACCAACGTTAATAACCTTTTAAGTTTTCCTGAGTTTTCATGCGATAGTAATCAAAAGTACATAATATATCTGTGTATCCAAGGTGTTTTTTATAAAGTCAAAACAGTCGTCACCATAAATTTCGACATTTTTGATCCAATGGTGTAAATCGATGTATCGGGATACCAGAGGTTCTTAACAAACTGCAAAAAAGGCTGCCTATTCAATTTCCATTTCGATATTGTCCGTCATAAAAATCGGTGGTAATCTGAAGTTCTGACTGATCTGTTCATCATAATGAAGCAGAAGTCAAATTTGCAAGAAACGGTAACAATATTGAGTTACTTCAAATGTTAATCAGCTCGCCTAATTATGGTCATCTTTGTAAGGCCTGGGAAACGACAAATGATAGTTTTTATCATCAAAACACAACAATCACCTATGTGAGTGTGTATGTAAACTTTTAAAGATAAAAAAACATTTGTCAGTTACCAGATGATAAAGATGACCATAATATGATAGCGGATTTTGATAATAATCTATATCTGAAATGTCAAAGCGTTTCAAGTAATGAATTTGAGGTCAAATTTGCACAAAATGATCGGCACCTTGAATTTATTTAGTTTGAATCCGACCTTAATAAAAATCGGTATCTTAGGATCCAAGGGGGTTTTTACAGAAAGTGAGAAGCTATCACATCTAAAATTTCTAGAACTTTGATTTAATATTGATAAAAATCGATACCTACCGAGAAGATGAAAAGTTCTTCATATGGAATTTGAAGTCAAAATTGCAAAAATAATTCGCCATCATGAATCTAGGTCTTAAGTTTAATACGACCGTGATAAAAATTTATAGAACGCGGCCGAACCGCGGGTAAAAGCACCATCCGCCACACTTAAATCGGTTAAGGCAAACGCGAGATAATCGCGGGAAAACATTAACATGCAGTGAATAGATATTAGAACGCGGGCGAAGCCGCGGGTAACTGCTAGCTACCTATAAAAGTGGCGTTTTGTATGCGAATTTCGTGAAAACTCTATTTTCCATACAATTTGTTTATTTTTTAATGTCAAAATCAAAATAAACCAGATTTTGCCAGATACTTCTTAGGCGTGTTTTGTATATTTATATTTCATCCAACAATGAACTATCACACATATATTTATACTTATTCCAAACATATGAACCGGCAGCATAGCAGGCAGGCAGCAGCACATAGGGCAGTTTCACCGCGTGGGCTCGCCCGTCGGGCCTTCGTCCCTCGGGCTCGCGCGGGGAGCACCTCAATCGTGACGCTCCGGGCCTTCGGCCCTACGCGGAGCTCAGCCTTCGGCCTTCGCGGTCTTGACGCCTCGCCATCGGGCCTTCGGCCCTCAGGCTCGGCTTATTAAGATACTGGGGTTGTTAAACGCTTGGTAGCTCGATTTGCTCGGAGCTCGGCCTTCGGCCTCGCTTTAAATTACTTGGGGGTGACGCTTGAATGGCAAGAGTTGTTTTCAAAGCTTATTTTAGTATATAACTTAAGG
>JALPQI010029869.1:0-10363 GCA_025490895.1 Thaumatotibia leucotreta
AGAAAAAGTATAGTATGCAACGTTGTATTATTAGTTCAAAAAATGCTCACGACGTCCTTCAATTGCGATACTCGCCCTTCGGGCTCGTATCGCAACTCACGCCGCTCGCATTTTTTGACCCTTCATAATACCACTATTGCATAAAATACTATAGTTCCACTATTTACTTTATTGCATAGTGATATTCTTACCTAATGAGTCATATTTCATGTAAGTATTTTTGTTTCTTATACACTGATTCGCCCTCCCTCTAAAAAAACCAAACTGCTACCAGAAAAAGTAGGTAGATTGTAGGCAAAGTAGGTTAGGTAGGGTAGGTTAGGTTAGGTTAGTTAGCTTTTTAATCTGTTCTAGCCTCGAAACCTAACCAATCCAAGTAATAAATCAGGGTAAAACCGACTTGGATTGGTTAGGTTTCGAGCGTAGTTTCCCGGATAAATAAAATACCTACTTACTTTTAATTTATTGTTTACGTATCGTCATCCTTGCGAAACCAAAAAAGGGGGGACGGGGGGGCGTAGCCCCCCACAAGGGGGGCTCGGGGGGCGGAGCCCCCCGCATTAAAAAATAACAAATTTGTACCTCCCCTGCTCTAACCTGGATAGGTTCGTTAGGTACCTTTTATCCCTTAGAGCAGAAATAGAAGCCCCGCGCAGCGGGGCTTCGTCGACCGGTTCCCAGGTCTATATCGCTTACTAAAATTCTTTGGACAAAGGTATTTCTTTTGTATTTGCATAATGGTATGTAATGATAATTCTATAGTTTAATTATGACTGAATAAAAAATATTAAGTTTGATACAATGACAAACAACATTCTATGAATATTCAGTTTTTGAAACAACTGTTCTAGACAAAAAATACTATACGAATTAATAATATTTGATTGAATACGCTATGAAATGAAATTCTAAGAACTACATATCTGAACAATAAAAAATATACAAAATCAGATTATACAATGTAAGAGCTCTGAAAAATGATCATTCTATGAAATGAAAATACGAGAAACATTTTCTATGAACCAATATTCTGCGAAAATGTTGTCTATTGCGCGACTCTCTATTTTTAAATAATTATAATGGATGGGTACCCCATTCTTATGTAAAAATCGTGACACATTTATTTCATGTAAATTTTTTTCAAGTATCTCTATATTCTTGAACTGTAACGGTACTGTACCTTTTCCCTTGTTTGTTGCCATATTATATGCCTTCCGAAGACATTCATATCATTTGAACTACCCTACAATCCTTTACAGAGGGAAACAAGGAGAAAATAGTGAAATCGCGACACCAATTTCCGGAGTCTGCGAACTCGATACAACGAATCGATTGTCAATGGCCTTCGACTTCGAGCACCTGCAGAATAATTGTAAACGATTGTTTTGCATCTTGGAAATGCTCTATGCTTTATAAGGTAAATATCTTTGAGTATTTACTTACTGTATAGGTAGTTCCATGAGAGTTGAGGTCACGCACATAGCAACGTGTCATGTAAAGTCAAGGGGAATTTGAAATTCGTGTTCTTTTTTCGTTTTGACAACAGATCTAATAGCGACTATATGATTGACCAAAAAGTTTGTTCAAGGGATTTGCTTCAATAATTTCACGCAAGTCACATTAATTAATTCATTCATTCACTCCATTATTGCTGTTGGTACTTTATTCTGTTCACCTCAACTCTGGTGAAATGACCTATAACTGCAAAATTTTGATTTGAATTGTGAAGTTCGAATATAATTTGGACAGTAAGGATTATCATTGCACAGGAGGAAATTACCTACTAATATCGAAGCCTTGCATCTCCAACCCGCTGACACCATTTTCCAGCCACATGTGCAAGATGAACTTTAAATGGAAATGGTAAAAATGGAATGCTTCACCATCTCTGTCTCTTTTGTCGATTTGACTGTCTGTCTTTGGTCTAGCTCAGTGGTCGTTAGAATCATGCTCTCCATCACGTCGAGGATTTTTTTTTGTGAATAACTCATTTGTGTTTTATGTGTTTTGATTTTTTTTCTTGGAATATCTGGAGCATGTACATGGTTAACTGCCTTTCCAATGTTCAAATCCCTACAGTATCATTCTTACATGTGGCATTACTTAAAATAATGCAATTGCTAATGACATGCTTGTCCAGTTTTGAGCAACGTTTACAATAATCCGCCGGCTGTCTCCGATCTGTCCTCCAAGCTTCAGATTTCACGGATGACCTTTACTTTATAAACAACGTACAAAACAGAAACGAAGCCAATTCCAGCATATATTCAGCATTAATTATAGGCTGCTAATTAACTTTTCAAGCGCCGGGAAGTCGTGACCGCGCGGCTACACCTCATATTAAGAGTAAATCCCTCTAAATGCATAAATAATTTAGCCGACAGAGGATTAGAGCTGTAGCCTTCACACCGTCGCGATAACGCGTTAAAGCCTTGTTCATGATATAAATATCACGAAAAATAAGTGTTTTTAGTGAATTGTGTAGGCTTAAATATCTATAATTATATGTATACCTTTTTAACACACTGTTTTTTTCGCTTCAAGTATAGTCGCTGCTATAAACATTTTGTAACGTTGTTCAGGAATAAATGTGATTTTTTCTTAAATTATATAACACAATTAGTTATATCGTAATGACTAGTCCAGAGGAATGTCTATTTTGTCTTGCACGAAAGGGTTTTATTACTCCCTGTGAAGTTTACTTTTACGTTTTCTATACAAATAAAAATATTAAGTTCAGCGATCTCCGAAATGCCTCAAGCTATTTCAATGAAACTTGCTGTGTATTGATTTTGAAAGGAAGCAATTGATCTAGATAGGTGGGAAAACGCAAGTTTACAATGAAAATTCGTTTGGCTAGATACTTAATTATCATATTGACCACCACACCACGCAACACCGGCAAGCAGTTACGTGGGCCATCTTTTTTAAAGTTGCCCCCGACTTTTGTAACAAAGCAATTTTTTATCTGATTTCTGCTCAGAATCGTGAGCTATTTTGGTCATTTATTTCATTTACATAATTTTTTTGAACTTTCCATTCCGATTCACAAATTTTGTATGAAAATTTGGCAACGGAATGGAAAAAAACCTTAGGACAAAAAAATCTCCTATCAGGATCGATAGAGCTCGCAATCCCGAGAAATCATTAAAAGTTTCAAATCAAAAAAAACGTGAAAAATGAGCCATTTTCTTTATATATTTTATTCCCCCGCTCAATTCGGTGTGACTGCAGGCCCCGTATGAGACGTGCGACCCTCGTCTTCTGCTGCACCATAATCCCCTTAATAGATTCCGACGGCTCACTGTCGTCTCACTATAAATAGAGATCTTAATAACTGCCGGCGTCATATTTGCATGTCTGTGGTTTTCACGAGATTTGTGCTAGCCTCTTACATTTTTGACTTTTAAAATGGTCATCAGTTAAGGAGTAAGTACTAGTGCTTGACGCTGTTTCGATATGAGCAGTTAAGGACAAAGTGACAAGGTTTATATTTGAATATCGATAAACCTTAGTCTTCGCATTTTTTTCTTTATAATTTTGACTTTTTTATCACTCTTTATTTTCAGAATTGTACAATTAATAGGTATACATTACTTAACAAACGATTGACAACACTTCTGCTTCTTGTACAATTGATTTTTCATATCCATACTTAATAGAGGACATTATAATCTAATATTTTAATAAGATCTGTGCCATAGTGTGTTGGCAGTGTACGACTTTGTGTTCGCATTGTAACTAGTGTATTAAGTGTATGTCTGTAAACTTCGAGTAAACTAAAATGTTTAACATTAGGCGGAGAAAACTTCAGTGTATACATAAATAAAATCTAACTAATCTTACTAACCTAACCTAAGATCTAAAATTGGCCCTTGTAGCATTGCACCAAGGATGTTTTGACCTAAAGTACCCATTTCGAATATTATATATTTATTTATTAAAACAAAAGTTTACATGACATTACAGGAGAACACCAATGCGTCATGAAACTAAAATTACACAATTGAAAAACTATGATACAGATGCATATCATATAATACAAATAAAAAAAACAATAATTAGATTATTGCAGTCTCCAGCACTGCTAATACTTAGTTTCTACCTTAACGCTAAATTAGTAACTAAAATAATTTTTACGTATAATTTAATATACCTACTTGAATGACTTTATCTGTTTAGCGTGACTTATCTGTAACCTACTTGTTTGGTAATTATTTAGCATTGATTCGACATGTTCAGTTATTTTTAATTTATTTCCGTGTAATCTGTATAAATACAGAGCGCAATAAAATATGTAAATCTATACGTAGCCAGTTTCTTCATTGACTACTGCTAATGTTACTGTAAAGGTGCTCCTTAAAAGCCTTTTCCTGCTTTTAAAGTCCATAAAGCCGTTTTATTATTAACTTCTCAAAATAAACCAGAGCCGATTTTATTTTAGGCCGCCCTAACTCATGGGGTGATACATAATTAATTAAGGTTTTTAAGAATATATATTTAAAGGGTTAATAATATAATTCGGACCGTAAAGGGGTTAAAGATTGTCACTTGTCACGAAATAAATGAACGGAAGTGGGTAAGCGTGTAAGTTTAAATAAATTACCGAATAATTGAACGCATAGGAAAGCCACTTACAAATTATAAAGGTACGGTCCGTGTTGAGATTGTATATAGTTTTTATACATTTTATTTATACTTATTTATTGGTTTTGGTTTTCTTCTTATTATTTGTTTAAAAATGAATCAAATTACCAAAATGTAAATATTTTTGGATCATTCGTAAAAAAACTCTTGCTGTACACAGTCAGCTGCTTGCTTTACTTTTCTCTGCTCTTTCCTTGCTATCGTTTGCTTCTTTTCTAATCTGTATACAATTAAAATACAATGTTTATACAGTGTGTAAATCTAATACGAGCGATCAATTAAACCAGGCATGGGATTCCTTAGTGTAATCATGGATTACAAGGTTTTTTTTAAGTTACTCGTAATTATGACCCCACAGATTTTTTTTTTAAGATTATCGGAGCAGCAATGTAGGTACGTACATTTATTATTGTTGATTTGGCAGTTATGTCATCTGCTTTTGAAATTGGCTGTCAACGAGTGTTTAACTCGCGTATGTTGCTCTACATTGCGCGCTGAATTATTTTGTTGCTCTAATTTTAAGTAAAAGTTATTTGAATGTCCTTATTATGTCGTAAACTAACACCCGTTAAGAGCTTCGCCCGTATTAGACTTACACCCTGTATACAAGTACAAAATAATGGTGTGTGCAGGAGAAATATTTTAAGAATATCTATTTTTCATCTAGATATGTAATTAGGTAGGTACACGTGCAATAAATATAAATGTTTTTGGAACAATTAAAAAAAATGCTAAATAGGTACCTACATATTAAACGCATCTTTCATATCACGAACCTCATGTAAATGATAGCATGTTTTTAACTTACCTTTGAAGCGTTTCTGGATTGTACTAGCACATTATATAGGTACTTTTCTAAGATCAAGATCGCCGTAATATAGGTATTTTAAGTATGTCGAACATGAGAACTGTTTCTCAAAAGTTTGTAACTTGTAATACAAGCGGAAGTCCTTATCTTATTAATAGTGTTCAAAAGAGACTTCTACTTCTAATAAGTTACAAGCTTTTGAGAAACGGGCCTCTGTTATGAAGTGTGTTCCAAATTGAACACGGGCCTAACTATTGCATAACGAATTATAACTATTATTACAAGCGCAAGTCTCTTTCTATTAAGAGAGATAGAAAAGAGACTTCCGCTTGTAATATTAGTTGTAATTTATTATGCAATAGGCCCCAGGCTGTACCAAGGTTATACTGTTATAGCATATTTTCGACCAAGTTACGTACGTATACGGTTGCGATAATAATATGTATATGTCCCGACAACTGGTCACATGGGTCGATAACCAAAAATTTGTACATAATTAAACAAAAGTTAACAACTTTTGGCATTGAACAAGGGCGAAAAATTAAATTTTTGTGTGAGCGATCAACAATATGAACCTATATCTTTTAAATTTGTCTGACTAACTTTCATAGCATAACCCACATGACAACAAAAACAATAAGCAAGAACCATACTTTTTCAAGCCTGCGTGTCAGTTTGCAAGCAACTGATTCAAAGTTTTCGATCCATCCATCATAATAAAAAAGTTCACCTCGCAGCAGAAAATAGTCTATTCCAGTCTGATAAATTACTGTATAATTTGAAACGAGCGGAGTTCGTTCCGAGTAAACATCTAGCAAATTGCCAGCGCTTCCCGATACAGCTTCCACTACTCTAGGAAACAAATAAGGTAGAGTGACACTGGCCATGCAAGTACTTTTGGCTGCAAAAATTGATGGTCTTGTTATGAATTGTACACCGAAAAAAATGCTAAGTTGGATTTATCAGACCTTGCGTAATTCTAACCGGAAATTAAGATTGATTGGGTCCTATCACTTTTTTTATTATACCAAACTTTTTATGTTGGCATTCTACTAAATTAATTTGGTTGATTACACCAGTTTTTCGTTGATTTCACCAGTTGTTTGGCTCACCATGTACAATGTTCTTTGTTGATTTAACCAGAACTCTGGTATCGACTTCAACCTTTTCAGTTTCGTAAATTTGATAGCAAGAATTTGTTACATATATCAAAATTTCCTCGTAATATAGCCAGCCTACGTCACTTTGGTAATTTTTTTTTTTTCAGTGTATGTAATCGGATAATGGGAATATGTATCGCATCTTATTTTCAAACTTGTGTCTCACTGAAAAGGATCAAAACCAATGAAATTTTGGTGTGACTCGTGTTTGATTGATGGTTGGAATTGTTTCGAATGAATGGCTAGTACTTTACTTACTAGTGAATAAAATGCGTTTTTATCCGCTTGAATTTAAGTATAAACGAGCGCTCTACCAGCTAGTGATGGGAAAATTATCAAAACCAAAAACGTTATTCAACCCATTAAATAGACTTGATCGGCATCATAAACACAAATCGACTGTGAAAATCTCTAAACATGTACATAGGAATAGGACCCATTATTTATTTCATTTATTTGGGGCGTTAATAGTAGTATGTATTGTACATACATACAAATATAAAATATCTACATAATAGTATTATCGACCCTATTCAAATCGTGCGGAGTTTGTACGGTTCCAAGTAAACATCCAGCAAATTGCCGGCGTTTCCTGGTAGCACTGTCAGTGCTGTGGGAAACAAATACGGTAGACGTCCGAGTTCTTGACAATGTTCATGTACAGTCAAAGGCAAAATGATGTCCCAGTGCACTTTAATTCTGTGTAATAATGAACATCGTAACATATTTATAAGACATAACTTTTTTAGAATTATTATTATTGTTATAATTATAATATTAAGATTAAATTAATTACTAACTAAAATTATACTAACATTAATAAATAAACATATAATTTAAATATAGAATATTAAATAAAATATAGAATTTAAATAAATAAATTAATAAATTTATAAGATGTTTTTTTCGATACATATATTTGCACTTGACTGTACATCGATAACTTAATCTGTTGTGAAAATGGTCTGCTATTCTAAAAAAATATAAATTTAATTTATTGGTTTATCAGATAAGGTCACAGTAGTAACACTGATATGAAGTCAAGTCAAAGTATTATTTAATTTTATTCAACTAGGTGCAGCAACGAGCGTTTTTGAATCGTTAAACTAAATTACAAATGAGAAAAAAAAACTACTTTCGGTTCTAACCCTACACCACTGACCCTAACAAAAATACGGCAAGAAACTCAGCCGGACTTATTTTTCCAAAAAATTATATTATAACATCTTACAGCTAACATGCATTAATTAAAAACAAAATACTGGTAAACAAAATACACTGGTTCCGTCCTATGTTAATGTCATCCAAAAGTGACCCGCACTTTTTTGAATTCGTCCATCGAGGAGGCACCCAGCGCTTTTCCTATCTTAAAGGCTACCAATCCGTTAATATTTTGGCTGCTGGCAATACGTCCTGCCCAACTCCACTTTAGTTTGGTAATGATCCGACTTATATGAAACTATCTAATAATCCTTCTAATGGAGCATTCCATGAAAACGTCTAATTTTTGTTGCTTACGATTTGCTATGGTAGCTACTCTAATAAAATATGCTAGCTGCTAGGAAACGCTGCCAATCTAAAAGCCTAGATATGTTATTATTATATCGTAACTCAGCTTACTAATATAATTATTCAAAAGCATTTAAAATACAGTGTCGCTAATATCCGTAATACAGGCGGGTGTTCGTGTTGATTTTTGCGTTTAATTAATACAGATGTAGTGAGAAATTACTTGCCTTCGGAAACGTTCGTAAACACATGCTGTTTCAGGCAGTGTCACCGAGTCTGACTGAAGTAGCATGACAGCTATTACTGTCAGTCTCAGTGACATAGACTGAAACAGCATGACGTTGACGAACGTTTCCGAAGGCAAGTCATTTCTCACTACATCTGTACTTGGGACATTAATAGAAGTTACCTGGTATATCGGCTTTTGTAAAATTTAAAAAAATCGCTTTCATACGTAATAAATGAAAGTTTTTAAATGGTAAGTGTGAGAGAACCTTAAAAATAACATAACAAATAATCTCAGTTGACTGACGGCACATGTCAAAATAAGTAACACTAAGGTCTAATAAAGGTTGCAGTACACTTTTTTCTTAGAGAAATTAGTTATACTGGACCTAAATACGCCCTTACATTTATAGCAAATAGAAAAAAACACCCTGAATAAATATCCAGAAGTAACCACGGCATGTTAGTTAAAGCCTTGTATTAACCAATTTAAGTTAATCGAACCAGGGACACCCAGCTTAGCAGGCATAGTCCTTAACTAATGAGTAAGTTGTAGTATTTAACTGTTGACTCGTCAAAATAATATTAACTTATTCTGTGCCTACGCTAAGCGGAAAACACATATTGCCAACTCGTAAAAATACTTAATTGAATCAGGCGTTACTTTGCGGAAGTCCATATTCAAGGATGAACAATATTGCTTTGCTCTTCCGCGATACAGAATGTGTAGCTAATTAGTGTAACCCGCTATAATTACTTGCGTATTTTTTGCATGCAATTAATTTTCCCACCCTCCCGCCGCAAAAATAAATACGCAAATAACTATAACAAACCACCACCAATAACACTATACTCGACACGTGTTTCGCCTCTCTACGAGGCATCATCAGGAGTTGACGATGTTGTCGGTCTGGTGTCCGGCAACAGAATGAGCTGTCCTGTCTGGTCGGCCATATTTATAACCTCAATTATTTATAACCTTTATTGAGGTTATAAATATGGCCGACCAGACAGGACAGCTCATTCTGTTGCCGGACACCAGACCGACAACATCGTCAACTCCTGATGATGCCTCGTAGAGAGGCGAAACACGTGTCGAGTATAGTGTTATTGGTGGTGGTTTGTTATAGTTATTTGCGTATTTATTTTTGCGGCGGGAGGGTGGGAAAATTAATTGCATGCAAAAAATACGCAAGTAATTATAGCGGGTTACACTAATTAGCTACACATTCTGTATCGCGGAAGAGCAAAGCAATATTGTTCATCCTCGTAAAAATACACTTCAACTATCTCAACAAAGTCAACAAACTGTCATCAGAGTCGGATAGTACCTACATCTCTTCCTCGTTCTTAATACTGACGAAAATTGCCAACGACGCAAATAAAAGCGACTCAGAATAAACCAGGTTTTCTTCAGTAAAATTATTCCGACAGCTGAATTTGAAAAGAGAATAAACGACGATTTTTCTACGAATCACCAGCCCTTATAAAGTTTTCAGCAGTTCTTATTTTCAATGGGCTAAGTACGAAAGTTTTCACAATGGCACTTGTGCTCTTTTAGTTTGAATGCAGTCTGTTATAAGAGAAAACATGTGTGCGCTTTAGTAGGGTACTATGTCGCTTTAACGAAATGTATGTGACGTAGCGACGCTTTAAGTTATTTGTAACGAATGTACGAATAAGTTAAAGCGACGTGGCACATACAGAGTATCAGCTTAATTTAAGTTTTGGGGCGAAATTAAGCTACGCTTGGTACTTTCTTGTTTTGTAGGCAATTGATGAAGTTCACTGTTTGGATTTTACTACCATTGCTCTACTAATACATATAGAAAAGATAATAATATAAGGTAAGATATCATAATCTTCGTGGATATTAGAAAAAAAAGCTAATTTCATTACTTACAATCTAACAAAATAGTTATTACTATTGATCTGTTGTTGTTGTTAAGCATCCTTATCATCATATATATATATATAGTACATTACAAAAAGTGAGAGAGAAAAAGGCAAGTTA
>JALPQI010029870.1:0-10779 GCA_025490895.1 Thaumatotibia leucotreta
TCTCTGGAACCTAATATCGGGCCAATCTGGCCACTTTGCAGTATATAAAGTGGTATTTTGCTTGCATTTTTAGGGTCCTGTAAAAACGAATGTACCGTTATCATTTATTATACCTCTACTGATAGTTGTGTTCCGCAGAATATTAACAGTGTACCTAAAACCTAATCTTATTATATATTATTTCAGGACTAAAAAGTTTTATTGAGTATTCAGTAATAAAATGCCAAATAAAAACATCTTATTACCGTAACACTGATCAGTGCAAAAGGCCTTTTGATGTTAGTGTGTTTATAACGTGACATAATAGTACATTGTGTACCTAGGGAGGTAAGTACAGTATTACTAATCAATCAATCGTAAATGCAAGGCAGCTAACTGTCTTTGTCCCACTAATATGAAAGATTGACAGAGAGGGAAAACTACGATACGCTACTAAGCGCTAGCGATTGGCAACTTGGCTAAGCATCCTGGCCTCCTGCTATTCTGCAATCGTGAACGATAAGCGATAAGTCACGTGACCGTAACAATTGAAATTGTCAAGTGACTTTCGTTCGAATCTGTAATTCTCATACCGTCAAATGCGCCAACATTGCCACCACGGGAAAGTTTGCCCGTAACGCAATTTTTTTACAAATCGGTTTGTGGGGTAAATTTAATCAGAGTTCTGGCAACTCCACTATTTTTAGTAGAAACTAGGTTATATGGGTGGCAACACTGCGCATCATATTTGCAGCTAACGTCAATCAGTAGCTTGTTCCAACTCGTTGAGTGCAGTGCGTTATTTGGCGGGCAAATTCTTAGTGAAGTTTCAAGGTGAATTGTGCAAAATGGGGAAGACGCTGGTAGGTAAAACTCATGTCATGTAATAGAATAAGATGTGTAGATTGTTTTTCTGTTAATAAAGTTACTAAAAGCCTATTATTAACGGAGTTATTGTCTTAGAGAATGTTACTCAGCCATGTAGCAGCCGGTCATTGTAAACTTTGCCCATCGCCAAAAACGTCCTAGGGTTGTCACCTCGTTGTATTTACCAGCCTTTGCGAATAAAAGAGGTTATTGTTTTATAAACGAATATTTACATCGTACTTTTGTTTTTATTCTTTTTACACTACGAGTATTATCAACAGACTTTAATGTTAAAAGGAAAGTGTTCTCAAGTCGTGTGTATTATTATCTCTCTTTGTTCACGGGCCTATAAATCCCGGTCTTTTGATAGGCTTGCGCGGGGATACAGATCCAACACCTAGAGGCCCTTAGGAGAAATTTGCTGTGTTTTACACCTGCTGCAACCCATTCACGGGCACAAAAATAGATATGCGTGAACCGGTCCCAGCAGGCATATAGAGGCTATTGGAGATTATATGGAAAAGACTAGTGAGTTATGGTGATGAAGGTTGGATGGATGATTGGTAGGAGGTAGTACTTACTTAAAATATATTTATCTTAACGCTTTACACAAATTAACTCAAAAGTGACAACCCTAACACTTTTGAAATCTCAGGTGCCGTTTGTATGGGAAAGGAAAAAAACTGCCAGGTAACATTGCCCACTTGATTTATTAAAAAATTTACACAGTTATCGCTGAGCTGTTTACAGGAAACGGTAGGATTGCCCGTAAGCTAGGTGTGATTCTTGTTTCAAAGCTATACGAGCTATATTTAAGTGCAAAATCGACGTGGGCAATGTTGGCCAAAAGTCCGGATAACTTTACCCGCCCTCAAAATCGCAAAAAATATAAATAAAATGATGATTTAAAATTTTTTATGAGACACAGACAACTGCACTTGATCACAATATAGGGGAAAGTGGGGGAAACACGAACACCTAAGGGAAAACTTAAATAAAACACAGACATTAAGACAAAGAATTTCTTTTATTAATCTATAGTTAAGTTTAACTTTCTGGCTAACTAATGAAATAAACAAAAACGATAATTCTTTTATAAAATTTAACATTAAGAACAAAAAACAAAACCCTTAGTGTTCGGATTTGTCCGACATTAGTCGGGTAATTACGAACACCAAGTGGGGTAATTACGAATAAAGATTTGTACTCTTTTAATCAGCCTTAATTACAACAATAGAGCAGAGATCACGTTTATAATTACTAACCAACAATTGTTAGTCTATAAATCAGTCTTAGTTACGACAGAAATCACATTTATATCCCGCCGATGATGACTGGCCATCTGTGCATTTCTCATGAGCCCAATCTTTACATACAAAACACATGATCCAGTCTTCATGGGGAGGACTTATATATTTATCCTTACAAAAAAATACAATAGTAGTCATCATTTTTCTTTCTTCCTCTTTTGGCTTGCTCTGTCTTCTTCTTGTTTGGCTCTGCCTTCTTTTTGCCTTTTTCTGCCGTTGTCTTTGCTTGCTCTGTCTTTTCCTGGGTTTGGCAATTAAAATCTTTGATATTATTGAAATTCCTTACTACAGATGCTGTATCTTTGGCTTTAGAAGTGCTTTCATGTCTTTTCTCCTATTTATTTCACTTTGTTTCTTCTGTTTTCCTTTTTGTTTGTCTTTTTCTTCCTTTGCTCGTTTTTTATGTTCCTTTTCTTCTAGTAGTTCTTTAACAGGTGTGCTTCTTACTATAATCGATTTTATAACCTCTCTTTTTCTTTTGTAATTACGAGGCATCTAAAACAAAAATTACAAAATCAGGAAAAACATACATTGAACATGGGAGGGTAACGCCGAACGTTCGAGATTGCCCGACGCGGTCTGTTCGCCATTGCCCGTAGGACTAAAACAATCAAAGTGGCAAAAAATATTCAAGGTTATTTTATTGTGGCGGTTGGCGTCATTGTCAATAAAACTGTTAATATATGAGTATTTCACCACATAAATGTTACATTACGATTGTCGATGGAAATAAAGCTACATCAAGTTATGTTTACGAAAAAATTACATCAAAAACACACGATATATTGAAACATTCATACCTTGACACGTGCGTGCGTCCGTCTCACTCGTGTTGTTGACCGGCACTGCCGGTGACGTAACCTTCAAGATGGCGGTGAAGGATATCTTGTTATCTCTTTCTAACATAGTAGAACTACCGCGGTCGGGATTACCCGCCGTTCGCGTTTCCCCCACTCTCCCCTACCTGTTAAGCCAAAAAAAGTAGTAGGCTTTCATAGTTTTTTTTGAGAAATTCGTGTTTTTTTGAAAAAAGCGGGCAAAGATAGGGCATTTGACGGTACATTTATTTTTATTACTTATAGTTTATCGTATACGTTTGCAGAATGTCATCTTAGCTAGATAATACAACTGGATACATGCTGTATGAACATCTTCCAGAAAATCGATTCCCGTACAAATGCAGTTCCTTCACACTGAAACTAATAATACCGTATATACAAAGGTCTGTTTGATTCGAACATAAACACGACTAAGTATGCGGTTGCCACCTTAAAACAAAACCAGTGTCAGAGCTTTCAACACATAAAGAATGCATGTAAACGTGTATCTTTGTGATTGGTTCGAAAAGGGTTTGTTCTACGATGAATAAACAGGTATTTTTGAATCGAAACTGAAATGTTTATTTTACTTTGTGCCAGGAATGGATATTGCTAGTTCAATACTTCGTTTTTAGGAAGAAGAATCGTGCGTCAGTGCATTCAGACCAAACGAGCATTCGCTATTCTATCCGCCACTCTACGAAATCAACGAATCACGCTTTGTGTAACGACGGAATTTCGTAGAGTAGGGGGTTAGAATAGCGAATGCTCGTTTGGTCTGAATGCACCTTGATTGCAGTGCGATTTTAAAAATAGCTAATATAGAATTGGTAAGAAAACAATTGAAAATTACTTGTGTAAGAAATTAAGAGTAATTTATTGAAGATGGTTGATCGGCAGCATCATCATAGTGGACTCACTAAAGGTCTCTGCCCAATAGACCGTACCATACCATGACCATAGCATGAACGTATCAGACAAAGAACTATTCTTTGTATTGAAAAGTATAACCCCCTTATTCATAAACGTTTGTTAACTTAACAAGCCGCTAATAATTGTTTGTCCCTTTTGCTCTTATGGACACATTGTTAAGACCGAAAGGAACAAACAATTATTAGCGGCTTGTTAAGCTAACAAACGTTTATGAATAAGGGGGTAAGACTATGCATGCCCACTAGAACGTTCCGGCGCCGGCCAATACGGTCTCATACTTTTCAATACAAAGGATAGTTTTTCGTCTGATACGTTCATTTCATGCTACGGTCATGGTATGGTACGGTCTAGAGGGCAGAGACTTTAATGTTTCTTACTGGTTCTTCTCAGGAACGGTGTAGGGTTTGAACCAGTAGTAGATTTTCTCTCTCTCTTGATAATGTCAGACGATTCGAAAATACTTATTAATAAGCTTACTTGAATAAAGAATAGTTTCACTTTGACTTTGACTTTGAATGCGATTGCCAACGGTCAGACCGCTAAGCGTGGCGATTATGGGCATTTTCTCCCAAATGTGTCCATACTCCATACGCGTAGATAATAAGAGAGGCCGATGTCCAGCAGTGGACTGAGATAGGCTGATGATGATGTGTATACTCATACTCATACTCAATCTTTATTGCACTTATAATGTGGTTTACAAGTTTACACAGTAAGTTACAGAGACATTATAACCCTGTTGGGCACGGCAATTTTTTTGTCGAGAGAGGGAGGCTTATAATTAAAGTAAATGATATTCCTGATATCTACGGCACAATTTAAGTGGCTACTAATTTAATATTGGAACTAGGTATGTTATTGTTATTTACATGATATTTTTCTTTTGTTTGTATTTTTTGTGTCTATAATGATTTTAAGTTATAGGTTGGTGTATAATTATAATGTATTATAACAAAGTACACATAAAAGCATATCGACACTGGAAATTTCAAATGTCGTAAGGGACATTTTGTCGTAAGTACACTTTGAATTACATAGAACTCAGAAAAAAAATCTCTATCGATCTGTATAATTAACTTTTTGATATCGCTTCAAATAAAGAAGTTATGAAGTGAATTAATTTTGTCGTAACTTCATATTGCTTCAAAAAAAATGTTGTATGGGTCAAATTTTTTATTTGAAGGGATAACGTGTCCATTTTCAACGTAGTATATCCTTCTTATTCATAAATCCCTATGTGGTTAGTTACTACAGCAAAAGAAGGTGCCTTTACGACATTCTATCTGATGAAATAAATACGAAACTGTGAATTCACAATGGCGTAAGGGACAAATATTTTAGGCTCTTGTGCGTTACAACACAATTTCGAAGATAGTATGGCTCTATTCTCTTAATAAACTGTGTCGTGTGTACATATAAATCAAAATAATTTTAAAGTTTGATGTCGTAACTCACCTTTTAATTTTATAAAGTATACGTTACTACATTAAATACGGTACATGAATGAGAGTTACGCCTCAAAAAAGATGATATTAAAAATCTTGAAAGATATTTTGTGTACGTAATAACATTTTGTTTAGTTTCTTATAGCACTTGCAACAGTGCCGGCGCGACTTGACCCGGGGCGTCTCAGGAAGAGGGGTGAGGGCAGAGCAGTATTTTTACTACCACATAGATACTGCATCGACCAGCGACTCGCGTACATTTCCACTTCCACCCCTGGAGCATATACATCGCTCTAACGATTCCTCTCTGGACGGCCAACGGCCAATCAAGGCAAGCCGAGTCCTACGGTTCATCTTGGATTCTACTCTGACCGACGAAAACATGTCTGAGACGATGTCGCTATTGCCGAACAGCTCGCCACAAGCTGCCCCAATCTTATTATTAACTCCCTGGGAATCATGGGCTTATTTATAATTAGCTGTCTTTTGCCAATTCGAGAAATTTACTCTTTAGTACACGTGAACCGTAAACCAGTCTCAGCAGGCTATTGAAAAGTGTAATGACAGAGATAGGGCTATAGTAATAAGGTCCGGACATCTGCCATATTATCATCTTTATTATTGTTGTTTTGGACTAATATCCGCCGCGCTGAGCAGTTATGATATTTTGTCGCAGCCCTTTTTATAAGTCATTACTGATTCTTGTCGAGGCCAGAACATTCCAAATTCTGACGGCTGCAATTTTGTGTACATCATAAGGTCTGCCTAGGTAAATACTTATTTTATGCATTTGTGGTCTGCAGAAACAGAGGAGGATGAGGTCCATAGTAGATTAATTGATAGTTTAAATCAATATGTTGCAACGTTGCAAAGTAGTTTGCTCTGATTTTTAGCAGAAACTACATATTGCATCTTGTTTCTTACCCACGATTGTTATACATATGTCAATAGTTAGGATTCTCGATTCTTCACAGGCTTTGTTACTTTTGAGCTCAAGTAGCTCTTTATTGTTTTCTGTTATTGAACCCTTGGATAAGAGCTTACGAGTGAGAGTTACTTTGATGGACTTCAACTGTGCGATTGCTCTTATCTTATCTTATCATATCTAGTTTGTTCAGCAGATAATATGGCTCCGGTTCGGTGATTCCATAGAAAGGCTCTGGGCTGACAATGCGTGTGTTGCCGTTCTTTTCGGTAAACTCATCTGCTGTTTCGTTTCCAACAATATTGGAATATTCTAATACCCATCGAAGTGTAACTTCATTAAAGTCAAGGGCGTTTAATTTATTCTTGCAGCACTGGACTAGTGAGAGCATCGCAGCTTGACCGTTTGAGTTGTTGTAGATAATAGATAATATTGGTTTTTAGGTTTCTGGCCAAACTGATTGCCACACATAATGTAATATTTATGCGCGGAAATCATCATAATATTGACTTCTGTCTAGAAATTGAAGGCCATTTTGCTGATGCTGACGCAAACTCTGATCTTAGGCCTCTCACCTACTTGTACCTGTGGTGCCATTTTCGACAATCATTCTGGTCGTTGGTCCATTTGTATCTTGAGGGTACTTCAACTGTCTGGTGAAGCCACATTCGATGTTCTTGTTTTATTCCCGAAAGCCCAGGCTTTCAAGTTGGTTTTTGCAGGCTGTTCAAGCACTGAGAACACCCTGTCGTTGTGTGAAATTCATACTCAGTTATATTGAGGGTTGGAGTAGCTATTCTGTTAGAGAGCACTCTTCGGACCCATATAGTCGTGGTTTCATCCCTTTGATTTAATTTCATTAAGGATGGTTTCTGTGAGTTTATTATCGAAAGCACCTTCGACATCAAGGAATACACACCGACCTGTTTGCTTATTCTCTAGACTTTACCGCCGCTTTGGTAACCTGTATCGTGTGCTTAGCTTATTTTTATTTTGTTTCTTTCTGTTATTTTCTTACTGGTGCAGTACAGAATTACTTACTAACTTACTTACTTTTATGGACATTGTGACCAGGTCAATTAGGGTAGTTTTTGGTAAACATGTTGATTTAGACTTAGCGACCTTGCCACCAAGTAGTGAAAGAAATAGAGATGTTAGACTAATAGGTTTGAAGGACTTAGAACGAGTATTATCTATACTTGTTTTTCCTGCTTTTTGGTATAAGGCGTACCTTGACACTAGTACATTTTCTCAGTATAAACCCCAATGTAATGCTTGCCCGAAATATTTTGCCAGGTGCCGGGAAGGAGGACGCCTTGATTTCGTTTTGATAATGTAGGAAACACTTCATAATTTTCAGTTGATTTGAATGGCTTGCACTAACTCAGCGCTCCTTAACCATTTTTTGGGCTACAAATGTAGGTTTTCAGTCAGTGGTTCGTTCCCTATGGATTCGATAGTTCCTTTGACCGCACGTCTTAATAGCATGAGTATCATCAAAAAGGGTCATAGATCTTTGCGGAGGCAGTTAGAATACTTATCCAGAATTTCTTACTTAATATATGTTTTTGTTTCGGGCTCAGGTTGCTCTCAAAGGAATTTTTAGATATATGTTTTCTTCTTTTCACAACACTAAGCTGACTGAAATATATACATACCTAACATGTTTGGTTTTATTTCCTATAAATTGTAACGGGTTATCTAAAATATAATAAATTACACTTGAAATTGATTTCCGTCTATGAAAATAATACAATTGTAAGTACACAACTTTATATTTTCTTGCATTTTTACGCTACTTACTTCAATTAATCTGGAAACTAGAATGACTTTACAACAGAAAATAGTTGTAATGTAGCATGTTATTTGACAGTTACGACAAAGAGGTAGCGTTTTCGTTTTTGTCGTCACAGATTTCCATAAAAATACTAGAAATTTTTGGGGGCGTAAGGGACATGTGTCTAGTAAATTTCTGGCGTAAGGGACACTATCTCCGAAACTATTGAGTTTACAAGTATATACCTAATTGTCTAACGAAGATAAAGCTTTTTCGTAGTTATGTGTATAAGAACCATCTAATTCGGATGAATATTTAACAAGTTATGATTTTTTTAAATTTTGGTTTTTGTTTTTTGGCTCTCCTGAAAAGTGGACCTTTGTCGACATTTGAAATTTCCAGTGTCGATATGTACAGGGCTTTGGGGAAACTTCAATCAAAAGTTTCTAGAAGTATTCCTATACTGCGTGATACTGGGGGCCTACGGACATCCATCTCTGTCACTTCAATTACGTCTTAATTGGAGTGACGGAGATGGCGAATTACGAATTCCGTATTTTGCGGTTGGCCTAAACCTCTGTTTCGTTTGTGACGTGAGACCGCAATACAAGTAAATGCAGTATTTTGTCTTAAATTCCGTGAGTAATAGTTCGCTGAATATTTTGATAATGGATCATTGTTCTGTTACTTAAACCAGTTTTTTATTAGTTTATCCAACACTTTTTCGGAAAAATGACTAATATGTACCTAATACCAAATTGACTATGTAAAGTTTTTTGAAGGTACGAATATTATACGAATATTACTCTTTTACTTTTATGTCCTATAATTTGTTAACAAGATGACATTTGTGCAGTTTTATGGATGAACGGAGCCTAATGCATTCGTCTGCAACAACTAAAATGGAATAGAAAAAAAAATGAATGATTGACACGAGTGACATTGACGTCGACAGATTTTATTTTTTCTATTTCATTGTACTGATTGCGGAAGAACGCATTAGGCTCTATTCATCCATAAAACTGCACAAATGTCACATCACCAACTTCAAAAAAAGATAATTAACAATTTCTAGGAAATAAAAATAAAAGAGCCACATTTTCTTGAACCGTAAGACGACTGCTATCAGGGAAAAATGTAATATTCATATCTTCGTAAAACTTTATATAGCCAATTGCTAAATTCTAGTACTGACTGAGGTCATTGAGCTAAACTGCGGAGTGCGAACAGACAAGATGGACATAGCGAAACTATAAGGGTTCCTTGTCTACTACGGAACCCTAAAAATAAACACGAATGATATAACGTTGCAAAATGCATCTGACAGCTAGACACGATTTAAATGTCAGCTTTCATATTTGCTTTGTACAAAACAACTTTCGATACGAATTGTTAAAATTATGAACAAGGTTAGAACTTAAAATGATTTGTTGATTTAAACTTTCACGATTATCACTCATATTTTACAGACAAACGGGTCTTAATCGCGTAAACTTACGTTTAATTATATCCTGACGTTTCGGGCATGACCCGTCTGAGTGTCTGCCTGCGACCACGGGTGTAACGTCATGCCCGAAACGTCAGGATATAATTAAACGTAAGTTTACGCGATTAAGACCCGTTTGTCTGTAAAATATTAAAATGATTTGATTTTACTCTATAATATTATTCATATTAATGACGATGGACGGCTGTCAGAAAGAAATATCTACGATTCTGCGAGATGATGGATGCTAGGTAATCTAGTGTTTACAGCTAAAGTGATAATTTAATTTGTTGTATGTATTTGAGGAGCAACGAACCTCGCTGGTATCGCCTTTGAGTGGAGGCCTCAAGGTGGGAAACGAGCTCGTGGTCGCCCTTTACACACGTGGAAAAGAAGCGTGAAGAGCGAATTGCGTGCCGTAGTATAGAGGCAATCCATCTAAGTCCTCACTCCTCAGGGTAGACAGCGCATAGGCGATATTTTGATCACTATGTCCATGGGCCTCAGTTCTTTCCATCAGGTGGGCTGAGAACTCAGTTGTCTACATTCGTCACATAAAAACAAATAGTTCCAGTATTTCAAATGTAAAAGCACATCAGAATTGCATTCGTGTGTTCAATATTAAAAACATATTAGGAATGTGATGTTTCTAGTTTCCGAGACAAAGCTCAATGGAGTAAGCGTTATGGGTGATAGTTTCACATTTAGTGCTCTAGTTTGGGTAGTTCGAAACTTTACGTATTCATTAAATAGTTCATTCACTTGATTACAGAATGTTGCGAAAGTCAGCTAGTTATGATACTTCATCATCATCATCATCATATCAGGCGAAAGACGTCCACTGCTCAACATAGGCCTCCCCCAAAATTGCCACAATGACCGGTCCTGTGCCACCCGCATACAGCGGACTCCTGCGACCTTCACCAGGTCATCAGTCCACCTTGTGGGGGGCCTACCCACGCTGCGCCTTCCGGTACGTGGCCGCCACTCGAGAATCTTCCCGCCCTAACGGCCATCGGTTCTACGCACAATGTGCCCCGCCCACTGCCACTTCAGTTATGATACTTATAATAAGCTTATTATGAGTATCATAATTGACCTCAATATGTACCATACTACTAGATGACGGGATGACCTGGATGCATTTTCCAACAACTGACCAGAAATTGCCCTAAATCGAGAAGTTTGGAAATCTAAGGCGGAAGCCTTTGCCCAGCAGTGGGACAGAATACAGGCTAC
>JALPQI010029871.1:0-13894 GCA_025490895.1 Thaumatotibia leucotreta
AGTTAACTACCTATCAGGTTTGGTTATATGCTAATTAAACAATATTTTATCAGTTTGTCAACTTTACTACCATTTTATGGCAAAAAAATTAAGTATTCAATTACCAAAATGCTAGCAAATGTATAACTATTGCCAGCTATTACAATCTACCCATCTTATATGTAGGTACACGATCTAAAAAACTTGTTCTTTTTAGAATTTTTAGAATTTCTGTTTTCACAAATTATTTTTAAGAGTAACAATACTTATGATAATTTAGGAATAAAATTGTCATTTATAATTTTGTTAATAATTGGAATAGGAAGAACAGTAATAATACTGTTGTAGGGTTCCGTAGCCAAAGTGGCAAAAGCGGAAGTCATTTGCGTCCTGCCTGTGTGTCAGTCTGTATGTCACAGCGGTTTCTGTTGTAACGGTTTAGCGTAAGTTTATGAAATTTCAGCTCAAGGTATATATTATTGTGTGTTGCTACTAAGTTTTGCATATAAATTGCAAAATAATATTTTTTAAGGGGGGCATCCCATACATGTATCTAAATGTCAAAAACATTTTTTATCCAAATGTTAATTTGTCATACATCATTATGATAGGTTTCTTAAAATAAGTTTGAGGTTTCTTTACCAATAATTTGATTAGTGGAATACATTCAGAAATAATAGTCCAGAAAGTCTAAAAATTTGTGTCTCCACCCCTTAATTTTTTATCGGCAGGTCTAAAAAATGTAAAAAATATCAGAAATATGGGACATATGCAATCTACTCGCAACATGATTTTGAACATATTCGATCTAGTTGTTTTAGAGAATTCAACAAAATACGTTTTATAACAAAAGCAAAAGGACGTAACTGACTCATTTTTTCCCTACATTTTAGTACAATGCAACAAACCTAAAATCAAGCATATCAGACTTGCTTGTTTTTACGTTGACGGTTGTTTCCAAAATGTGGGTGTGCGACAAAGCTGAAAACATTTCTTATTATTTGTGATTAAACTGAGCAATAAAAATCATCAAAAAATTAACATTATAGTGTTAAACGCCATGACAATAAATTTGAATTGTTTTTGGGTTTATTTGTCGATGAAAATGACAAATTACGTTTTTTTTTTTACTTTGAGCAGCCGATGTGTAAGTAAAATACTCATACGGGGAAGGAAATGACTGAAAACGCGTAGGATCTAACTAAGTTTATACACGTTGGGTTTGTTCAATAGAGAGTAAATAAATAAATCATATGAGGACATTGTTGTCTGACCACCAGATTCGTTTCATTATGTGTATCGTAATTAAAATCTGCTTCTCATTGCAGACGACAGCCGTGCAAGCAATAGATTAAATCAAATTTTCGATAAGTAACAGGGTAAAGGACTGATTGCCCTATATTTGTTCATTATTTAGTACACTTTTACAATCTGCAACTGAAATCTCATTAATTGGATATAAATACCGTGTACTCAAGAGACATCATTATAATTAGTCTGAATTTCTTACCTGAAACAGCCAGTTACATACATATCAGTTCATATATAAAGCAGGATGAAATTCACAGTAGCAAGCTTCGTTCTCCTCGTGGCAGGAATCTGTGCTCTGCCTCAAGAAGATACAGAACTTGGTAAGGATGAAAGTCTACCGAAGTGATTAGAAGAATAGTAGGTATATATTGTGAGTTGGAGGTATCATGTGCTTAATGTCCGACAGATGGGGGCCAGCCGTTCCTCACAGTGACGAGGAGGATCGAGCGAATGGTGGAAGAGATGAACAAAAACTTTAGGGAAGCTGGGTTAGACCCGAAGATCATCACCTACGTCTCCAAAAGCGTACTAACTCCCATAGGAGGGTAAGAAATATTGGAACGGAAACAAATACTTTATTATAGCATAGCTCTGTCTATGACGCACTCAAATATCAAAAAATTGTTCACAATACATGGCCCACTGGTGGATAGGCCTGTCCTATTACCTATAGACGCATAAGGAGACAAAATCTCATAATATCTGTGAGTCTCTGTAATTGGCTTCCTGCATCAAGTCTAACTTTATTATTGTTTTATTAGCCGTTGGTTTTCCAAATATGTAACAATAAATGAATTAATAATGGCTTGGCAAGCGATTAGCGATCGCTGTGTGTCCACTATGATGTTGCTACTTTTCATTATTTTATTTTCAATATATTTTGTCGCAGGGTGTACGCGCACGTGGAGGGGCTGGAGTGCTCGGGGATCTCCCACAACAGGTTCGACCGGCTGAGCTTCAACTCCGTCACCATGCGGCTCAACTTCAACTTCGTGTGGCCCAGGATCGCCTGTCAGATTAGTAAGTTTTCAATTGAGCCATTTGAATTAAATTTGTTGAATGAACTAAAATAATATGAAATAAGTGATTCTGATAACACTTTACTTTACTGGTTATGTTGTTTCAGAATCGCAGGGAATTGAAGCATCTCTCCTTGGTCGCGAGTTTGGAGCCTCAAAATCCGGCACGTAAGTTATCTATTCTAAGTAACATGTATCACCTATGTGTGCTTAACAGCTATTGAGGTTAGCGTATATAGCTTGTGGTCGATGATCTGATAATGTAGTTAAACGCTAAGTAGAAAGAAAATTGAACGATATCATACTTTTCTTGATTGAGAATGAAAGAGGATGATGCTTGTTACAAGTTAACCACTAATTGGAATACAAAGTCACCGTCAAAAGAAATGGCGATTGTCGCGAACAATGTGAAGAAAGATGGGTTTAATGTCCAATTAATATCATGAATTGATATCATACATCTGTTATACAGCCTGGAGTTAATCGATACCCGCTTGGAGGGCAGCGTGCGCGTCCGCCCGAGACCCATCAGTGGCGTCAGCATTATCGACTGCCTCTTACTCATCGACACTCACATCAAGGTACGCATGATGTTTACATTGCCTGTTAACCATACTTATAATATACTTGGTTGGAATTGTCTTAATAAAGTACTCTTGTTTCAGTCTGACCTGAAAGTGCTGTGGCAGGGACGTGACATCTCCCACAAGATAAACGGGATTGCGGATATCGTGAACAAACAAATCCAGGACAATAAGGTACATTAATTTTGTTTGTCTTACATAAATCTAAGTAGCGACTGAGAGTGATCACTTTGATCACTCGGGTAGAGGTACCCATTAGTAACAACTCACTTAAGTATCTTTCATTGCATTGTTCAGTAGGCACTAAATAGTATTGGAATTTGTATTGATGTGATTTATGTATCACAGGTGGAGTTCGGTCGCAAGGCGTGTGAGCTGCTGCAGAACGTATCGTGAATCCGCGAAACAAAGTGGATAGCTCAAAAATTTTACATTCGTGTCATCTGAGAAGAGCATAATAGTTATAGTTGTTTGGTCATTCCTGATTACATTGTATAATATTCGTTCGTTTAATACTTACTGTTAAATAAAATTTTGAAACCATGCAGTTTTTAATTTTTATTTATTTGTAACTCCAACAATCTGCTGTATTCGCCATTCATCATCATCATTATCATTTATTCATGAACAATCTTACAGTTGTATTTGAATGTACTTATATACTAAGGTCTTTAGAGCTAAATTAAAATATAACCAAGTAAACAGCAATACAACACAATATCAGTAGGTAAATAAAGGTCACAAAAAAGTAAATAATTATTTATGTAGACAAATACCTGAAATAAGTTGTTAGTTAATTAATATGCCGTGTGGTGACGGCAGTAAGAATACATTTGTCACCACCCCAACTCTTCCCGTGGGTGTCGTAGGAGTCGACTAAGGGACTAAAGTGTTACTGATCATACACTTGACCCGGGTATGTCTGAAAACTACGACCAAGACCACCGGGGGATGGGCAGCAGCATCCCTAAAGTGCGGTGGAGACACTGCGATCGCCAACCCGCATGCCAAGCGTGGCGATTATGGCAACTACCCCCCATGGATTTACAAACAAGGCCGCGGCCCCGAGGTTCCGGCGACCCCCGGTGCCCTGGTTATGGTAGCGGCCAGGGTGCTAGCGGGGTCAGGGGTGCTAAGAATCTCCGGCAAAGATCCGGCTACCACCACCGACGACCTCTGGCCCTGGCAACGTACAACACACGTACACTGCGGACCGACGAAAAGTTAGTGGAACTGGAGGAAGGATTGAGCAAGTTGCGTTGGGACATTGTGGGATTGTCAGAAGTCCGAAGAGAGGGCGAGGACACGATAATCCTAAAGTCCGGCAACTTGCTCTATTTCCGGGAGGGCGACCAACAGTCCCAGGGAGGTGTTGGGTTCATCGTCCACAAGTCCCTCGTAAACAACGTGGTGAAGATCGAGAGTGTGTCGGCTAGGGTGGCGTACCTTATACTCAGAGTATCTGAGAGATACTCGCTGAAGGTCATACAGGTGTACGCGCCGACTTCGACACACTCCGACGACGAGGTGGAGGCTATGTATGATGATATCTCAAAAGCCATGCATAGCTCCAGAACCTACTTCACCGTTGTTATGGGGGACTTCAACGCGAAACTGGGCAAGAGAGATGGTGACGAACTGAGGGTGGGGCAATTTGGGGTTGGACGTCGGAACCACCGGGGCCATCTGCTGGCTGGTTTCTTGGAGAAGGAGGGACTCTACATGATGAACTCCTTCTTTAAGAAACGCGAGCACAGAAAATGGACTTGGATGAGTCCCGACGGTGCAACTAAAAACGAGATCGACTTCATCATGTCGACGAAGAGACATATATTCAACGATGTTTCTGTGATCAGTACGGTTAAAACCGGTAGCGATCACCGCCTGGTAAGAGGCACGTTGAATATATGTCCTAAGCTAGAACGCTCGCGACTGATGAAGTCTACGCTCCGTCCTGCACTCCATCTCCAAAACCCCGAGAGCTTTCAGCTGGAACTCCAAAACCGTTTCGATTGCCTAGGCGATGACGTGGACGTATTCAACGACGGGTTTGTGGAAGCTGTCCATAGCGCTGGGTCTAAGTTTTTTAAGGCCCAGCGGACAAATAAGACCAGAAAGCTCTCCGACTCCACTCAGAAGCTAATGGAAAAAAGGAGTGAACTGGTTCTACAATCCTCAGTTGATGCGACTTCATACCGGCAGCTCAACAGACAAATCTCTAAGTCCCTCAAACGCGATATGCGCCAATTCCGTACCAAGTGTATAGAAGAAGCCATCGAGCGGAACAAGGGCTCTAAAGTTTTTGCAAGGGATCTGTCTGTTGGGCAAAGCCAGCTCGCCAAATTAAAGACTGAGGATGGTAGAATCGTCACATCCAGATCTGAGCTGCTGAGTGAGATAGAGGGTTTTTATGGACAGCTGTACACGTCAACTAGCAGACCCGAAGTTGATCTAGCGGAAGACCTCAGAGCTAGACTGACCCGACACTATACAGAAGACATCCCGGACATCAGCCTGTGCGAGATTAGAATGGCTCTTGAACAGCTCAAAAATAACAAGGCGCCTGGGGAGGACGGAATTACAGCTGAGCTTCTGAAGGCGGGTGGTAAACCGATCCTTACGGCCCTTCAGAAGTTGTTCAATTCCGTCTTACTGGAAGGGAGAACGCCAAAGGCATGGAACAGAGGTGTGGTGGTACTGTTCTTCAAAAAAGGTGACAACGCTTTATTGAAGAACTACCGACCCATCTCACTTCTGAGCCATGTCTATAAGCTGTTTTCAAGAGTCATTACGAATCGTCTTGCACGCAGGCTTGATGACTTCCAGCCTCCCGAACAAGCCGGTTTCCGAAGAGGCTTTAGTACCGTAGACCACATCCATACGCTTCGCCAGGTTATACAGAAGACCGAAGAATATAACCTGCCCCTCTGTTTAGCGTTTGTGGACTACGAGAAAGCCTTCGATTCGATCGAAACATGGGCAGTACTACAGTCTCTCCAACGGTGCCAAGTCGACTACCGCTATATCGAGGTGTTGAAGTGTTTGTACGAGAGCGCCACAATGTCAGTCCGACTCCAAGACCAGAGCTCGAAGCCAATTCTGCTGCAGCGGGGAGTTAGGCAAGGAGATGTCATCTCCCCTAAGCTGTTTACCGCTGCACTGGAGGATGTCTTTAAGACTCTGGACTGGAGAAGGCTGGGTATCAACATAAACGGCGAGTACCTCACTCACCTTCGATTCGCTGACGATATAGTAGTCTTGGCTGAGACCTTGGAGGACTTAAGTACTATGCTCGTTGACCTCAGTAAAGCCTCCGAGCGAGTTGGTCTTAGGATGAACATGGATAAGACGAAAATCATGTCGAATTCCCATGTAGCACCAACTCCCGTAATAATCGGAGACTTTACACTCGAAGTTGTAGACGAATACATATACCTAGGGCAAACTATTCAGTTAGGTAGGTCCAACTTCGAGAAAGAGGTCAATCGTCGAATCCGACTCGGTTGGGCAGCGTTCGGGAAGCTACGACACATATTTTCGTCCAATATTCCGCAGTGTTTGAAGACGAAAGTCTTTAATCAGTGTGTGTTGCCAGTGATGACATACGGTACTGAAACGTGGCCGCTTACAATGGGTCTCATAAGAAGGCTCAAAGTCACCCAAAGGGCAATGGAGAGGGCTATGCTAGGAGTCTCTCTGCGTGATCGGATTAAAAATGAGACCATCCGCAGCAGAACCAAAGTAACCGAAATAGCTCTCCGAATCGCTAAACTGAAGTGGCAGTGGGCGGGGCACATTACGCGTAGAACCGATGGCCGTTGGGGCGGGAAGGTTCTTGAGTGGCGGCCACGTACCGGAAGGCGTAGCGTGGGTAGGCCCCCCACAAGGTGGACCGATGACCTGGTGAAGGTCGCAGGAGTCCGCTGGATGCGGGTGGCGCAGGACCGGTCATTGTGGCAATCTTTGGGGGAGGCCTATGTTCAGCAGTGGACGTCTTTCGGCTGATATGATGATGATGATGATGATAATTAATTAATTTATTTATTTATTACACAAGAACGGCTTACACCAATTATACTTGTTACATTACATTAAACGTTAGTAAAATAGTTTTTAACATTTACATGCACAAAAAAAAGAAAACATCTGAAAATTAATAGCCATCTACGCTATCATCTGTCGTACATTTATTCACTCTCACAACTCACAATAGTTGATACGCTAGCTTAGGTCAGCGGTCGACGTAAATGTCCACTTGTGGGTATGCATGATGAAGGGATATGTTCGTCGTTGGGACTTGTTAGGAGGCACAACTAAGCAGCTGATAACGTTATGTAGTTCCATGCCGTTAATTTTATTACGGAGCACCTTACACGCGGCTACCAAGCGTTTGCAGCCTCTGCGTACCTCCAACGAGTTGAATCCTAGGACACCAAGTAGAAACTTAGTCGGGTACATGAATGGATAATATCAGTACAATTTCTTGTAGAAGAAGCGCAGAAAAGTTTTTTGTACCTTCTCCAACATAAGTTCGTACTTAGCCTCGCTAGGACTCCGAACCATCGAGCGGGCCTCTAGTTTACATCTAACGAGAGCAGTATAAAGGAGTTTGATAACTCCGGGATTGTCAAAGTCTCTAACGTTCCTCATCACGAAACCAAACCTCCGATACGACTCTTTGGCTAGGCTAGATATGTGATCAAGGAATGTGAGCTCACGATCAAACTTCACTCCAAGGTCCGTAGGTAACAGAAGTGACACGAGTTATTGCCTGGCCATCTAACGTATATACCTATTATAAAGTCAATGTAATATTGGCAGCGTGTAAAGGTCATAAATGTCATAATTTGGCATTTGCTGTTGTTGAAGTGAAGTTTGTTCGCGACGCTCCAATGATACACTCTATCTAGGTCTTCTTGCAATTTCAAGCAATCCGACTCCTGCTCGATGCTCATCACAAGCTTGAGATCGTCTGCATATAGGAGGCATCTGGCGTATTGAAGGTCGTTCACGAGATCGTTCACCATAATTAAGAACAGCAAAGGTCCAAGACTTGACCTTTGGCTTACTCCAGATCTTGTGTGATATGGAGCGGAGACATAGGGTCCATACTTAACAAATTGTGTCTTTTAGGTAGTCAGCGAAAAACTTCTCTATGGAATAAAATTACTCTTTTAACAGCAATGTTTTTAATTTACCTTTAAAGATAGGAAGGCTAGTGATATTTCACCACTCACAGGGAAGCTTTTATAATAAAATTATTCCCACAATGTCGTAACAGATGTGCTTACCATAGAAAAAATCAACTACGAAAGACTCTGGTTGTCACGGGATTCGAACCCGCTGCCTCTGGATTGCCGGTCCAACGTGCTTCCAATTACACCAGACGACCTTCCGTCGATCACAGCGAATTTTTCCAATGGTATTGTGAATCTAATCACTAGCGACATCTGTACGTAATGTTTCGAAGGTACTACAACCTTAAGCCACACAAAAAAACATAAAATTATTAATATACCAAATAAATAGGGGTGTATTTAAACAGGACTTTAGCACTTCAACTGTACAAACTACATGGGTACTTGTATTAAAAAATTACTGACCATTAAATCTACTATAGCTTTAATCAAAAGTAACAATACATCAAAAGTGTATTTAAATATAGGTCATTATCATTTTCATTGAATTATCCAATAGACCTTAGTTGATCCCTGATTTAATTATTTCATTCAATAATAACTCCAATTAAAATGTTCATTAGTGAACTGTAATAACAAAGGTAAACTTAAACTCTGCCTGTCTGTAGAAAAACTGCATTCGAATAATTCAAATATCGTAATATAAAACAGTCTTGTTGCGTACAGTTGGGCATAGAGAACACACTGACATTTGGAAGCATGGCGGAGATATCGATTTTACGAGGTGCGCGCGCAGCAACTGTCAAAATGTTGTTCTGCTCTGAAAAATAAATATAGCTGAACAATCTCTGTAATTAGGATAAACAAAATGTGATAGTGTATACACCTGCAAAGTGAATAGTAAAATATTGATTGTGTGTATTCTAAATATAACACATATTATTTTCGCAGTAATATTTTTAATTGAAGGCAATTAGTTAATTTCAGCAACGTATTTGTGTTATTTGTGCTGGATATAATAATTTTCTTAACTCGAAATATCTTATAAAAAGACTGTTGACTATGGATGTGATTTGCTGAAAGTTTGTTCGGTAGATTTTCTTGGCAACCGACCTGTCAACTGTTGAAGTTAGGCTAACCTGTCATCAATGGAGTTGGTGAAAATTCCATAAACACGAATGTTAAAAACAAGTAAATTAACATATGTTACGCTTATCGCCGGAAGTTAAAAATCGAATGGAACACTGCAGCATACTGTTGATAAATAAACGGAAACATATAAATTATCTATCTCAATTTTATGGCAACAAGTTAATACCATAAATATAAAAAAAAAATATCTCTTTTAAATGGAATTATTTATGGAAATATTTCTCTGAATCGATACGATGATATATAAAGATGTCGAGATGCTTGCGAATCTTCGGAGCGTACTCGTACCGGTTGACGAGGCGGCATTCTACATTGCTGCTTATAGCGTCCCTTATCGTCACCCTCACCGTCATTTTCCACCTCTACACACACAGACACCATCATCACCGCCACATGCAAATAATGATCGGTGACTTTGACTACCAGCCGGGCGCATTCTTGAAGGGACAGCAACCTAACGAGAACAAAACCTACTGCCAATTCAACTATGGCCTACCAGATACTCTGAATTGGGGAACATTTCGTATAATGCCTACACCAGAAGCCGGCTTCCAGAGCCCTTATAGAGTCATCTATAATGCTGTCAAGGGAACTGCGTATGCGAATCATAGTAAATATAATGCTGTCACGTATGCTACTCAAGCTACGCCCGAATATATCTATCACGTAGTCGAAATAGCCAGATATTGGGATGGCCCTATCAGTCTCTCAGTTTTTGTACCAAATTACGATCTGGACATAACCATGCAGATCATGAATCAACTCTGCCACTGCTATTCTGGAATGTCAAAAGTGTCACTTCACCTCTTTTATCCAAAAAAACATCCGCCGAAATTGCGAAGGAAGGAACAACGCACCACGACGACGGAAATGCCGACAACTACTTCTAACGTAACTATAGAGGAATTGCTCCAGAAGAAATTAGACAACTATCGAAAGTTAGATAATAAGACAAGATACGAATACATTCAGCGGGCGAGAAAGAGCAAAATCGAGAAGATGATGTCGCGAATGCCGGCGAAAAGGATATTTGGCCCAGATTTAATATTCAATGATTGCTCTGGTGTCGATTATGGCATTACTACGTTCAAAAAGGACAACAACTTGATATATCATATAAATGTTGGCAGAAACGTTGCAAGAAATGCATCAAGGACAAACTATTTCATTGTTTCGGATATCGAAATGGTTCCTAGTGACGGATTAGCGCAAAGGTTTTTGACCATGGTGAGAAAACTTATGGGGAATAAGAAAAGAGACGAAGGTTGCATTTTCGGGAAGACCGTGTTTGTTGTGCCGTTGTTTGAAGTAGAAAAGGGAGAAAACATACCACGCGACAAGGACACGTGAGTTGACAAATGAAGCTATTTTCAGTCTCGTCGCAACAGTTGAGCACTTTTCCGAGTTTCGCCCACCTGTTTGATTTCTATTGTCCTTGTGCTTAATTTTCCTTTGAAAGATTTCCCGGAGGATTATTTTGATAGTGTTTTTTCTTCTCACATTTTGTGTTCAGAGTGAAAGTATTATCCTAGGACCTATTAGGAAGACGTTTGTATATACATACCTACTTATTCCCAATGATGGTGTTTCCTTATCTTCTTTATCAGTAAGAATATAAAGGAATATCCTATATTTCTTATAAGGTAATACTTATGGGTTTTTAGGACCACAGGGTTAATGAATAACTGAAACGATTTAGTCACAAACCTTCGTGAACTATAATACCAAGGTGTTTTATTTTAACACGGAGATTAAGTTTCTTGCAGCTATAACACAAAATAGCGAAACATGGTCTTAGCGTTACTCAGTTCAAAGTAAAATAACAAAAACTATAATGGTTCGTATTCTTATGCGCTATGGTTTGCCTTTGGGTTTTATCAAATTGGAAAAAATGTGTTTTAACATATACCTACCGACAAGGTTATTTAGATTTCGTACTTGTTATTCGGTTCACACAAATCTCCATATTTTTACGTACTTATTCCGTAATATAATTGGAGAAGCCGCCTAAGCCAGCAGCTCATACATATTCGTCGTTGTAATATCATTTAGGGTTCGTGCAGAGACTCGTATAATCACAATGCCGAAAACAGAATCCGTTGCATATTTTTCGTAAAACATTCTCATTTTCTGTTTTACACTTAAGGCTCGGGTTAAGTAACTTTATTATTAAGGGGAGTACCAGAAATCATAATAATCGCAATAAGGAAGTTAAAGAATCACTACATAGTATAAAATAAAGTCACTTTTTCTGTCCCTATTTCCCTTTGTACACTTAAATCTTTAAAACTACGCAACGGATTTTGATGAGATTTTAATAGGTAGAGTAATTCAAGAGGAAGGTTTTTATGTAGGTATAGTACCCGTGCGAAGCCGGGGCGGGTCGCTAGTAATTGATAATCTGTTTGTCTAGACGTGGATGAGGCGTTTGAGTAAGCTACACTGTCTTGCGTGTAATATAGCGTTTATGTGAAGTTACTCACTCGCTTTAAGTATATGACATAGACATACAAAGCATTTATTTCCATATTATTTACACAAAAATGATATTGGTCTCTGCACTCGGCACAGCTGTTATCGCAGAACACCATTAAATGAAAAAAAAGAGAAGTTGTACAGTGTGGAAGTATGAACTTATGTATGTATGTGTGTATGATGTATATTTCGTTATTTAATATGTTCTGCCTGTAGTCAATATTTTTCATTTCGATTCATATGCATACCTGGGATAACTCGGGGCATTTATACGAAAGTGATGTAGCAAAATATTTTATCGACTAAAAATATATCGATGTTATTGTAAATGACAACATCAAAATGTTATTCGACATAAATAAATATTAGGTACCTACTTACTCTTCAATTAAAATAAAAAATAAGTTTAAACGGGTAGTTTAATTACGCGTTTATTTTAAATTAGTTTTCAAAATATACAATTAATATTAAAATATCAATATTTAAATTGTAATTTTGATTAAAATGACATCTACATACAAGAGGCCCGATATCAGATATGACATCGAACCTCTGTACTGGTAATCGATAATGTTCAATAGCACATATATTAATATAATTATATCGACATCTTTTTAATCGATATCAAATCCCTATAACTTGCCCCCAGTTATCCCAGGTATGTTCATATGCCAGTACGAGTTAAACGGAAACTAAGATGCTAATATTTACAACAACAGTAAATAAAAAAATAGTAGCTAGTAGTAAGGTTAACTAATGGGTAGTTAATCTTATATCAATTTATCTGAAGTGAAATTAATATCTACCGTGATCAAATACGCTTAATCTGATTATTTGAATTAAAACAGCCTGTCAGTCGGTGAAGGACAGGGGCGTATAATGAACTCTGATATTAGTATGATAACGACATAAACAAACAAGACGTTTAAGTTGCTAAGAAACAGACAAAATCGTTATCATGTCGTTATCGTTTTGATAACGCTATCGTCACCTCATTAATCACAAATTTTGATGTAAATAAACATAAATAATATCATTTTGTCAGCCTCCGTAGCCTAGTTGGTAGTGACCTTGCCTACGAAGCTGGAGGTTCCGGGTTCGAATCCCGGCGAGGTCATTATTTGTGTATTTATTTATCACAAATATTTGTTCCTTGGTCATGACTGTATATGTATTTAAGTATCTATATATTATTTATATCGTCTAGTACAATCAACAACACACCTGTGAACACAGGCAAAGTGCCAAAAATATGTAAACAGAACTTTATTGCCTGGACATAAAGGTGTGTATACATATTTCTGGCACTTTGTCTGTATTCACAGCTGTGTTGTCGATTGTACCCACATCACGAGCCTTAACACTTTGAGCGCGGGGAACTCCCGAGAGGAGTTCTCTGTGGGAGGTCCATTTTCGCTACAAAGCGGAAAAATCACGGCATCGGCTACGAGCGTAGCGCGTAGCACTCGTCCGCAATGAAAGTGTTAATTGAGCTTACCGTGGGACTAGGTTGATTTGTCTAACATGTCCCAAGATATTTATTTATTTATTATTACTCATAGATAGAGATTTATGGACATTATTAGCCTATTTCAGTTCACTACTGCCTCCCATTACTTATGCGTATGGACGCATTAGGAAGCAATGCTATAAAAAACAAAGTAAACTAATTTCAAAGTAAACTAATAAAACTATAATGGTTAATAATAATAATAATAGTCGTTTATTGCAAACCATGGTACATACATTAGGTGTTAATACTAAACAAATAGAACCACATGGCACCCTGCTAGGGTATGGCAACGTGACATGTTATAATCAAAATTTTATTTATAAATGATCCATATATTCTTCTATGGAATAATAGGTTTTTTTTTATTAGGATGGACTTAAGTTTATCAGTGAATAAGGGTATTTTTTATATTGTTTTTATTTCGGAGGGCAACTTATTATATATTTTGATTGCACGGTAATATGGGCCTTTTTTGTAAATATCGAGAATCGGTTCTGGTAGGATAAGTTTGTCATTACGGCGCGCACTCGCCACGCTGAGCAAGTGGGTTGGCGATCGCAGTCAGTGTGTTCACAATGATAGTCATCAATCTTCAATAAATGTGTGATCAATGACATTTCAATCCGTTAGTCGACTCTTTCGACACCCATGGTAAGAATGGTGGTGACAAACGTACTATTCATACGACTATCACAACGTGGCGATTTATGCACCGGATCGTGA
>JALPQI010029873.1:0-14835 GCA_025490895.1 Thaumatotibia leucotreta
TCGATATCACGATCGGTCTCTTAAGTACCACACTATGCGATACAAATGTTTGAATCCCACTATTTATAATTACATTACGAATGTAAATACAAATGGTTTAATCACAAAACTACACATATGTATCCGACAACAAATATTGAATAAGATTTTCAGTTACTTTTACCTTAATAAGGTTCGAAATCTTAAAATTCAAGTCAAAACTAAATTGCCGGTGAAACGTAATGTCTTTATTTTGTTCATTCAGGTAACCCTGGCGGTTTTTACACCCTGGAACCACACAAGTCATCACTTTTATCACATTCCGTGCACTTATCGAACAGAAATATACATGAAAAGCTTTATTTTAATCACTTTTACTATTTGCGGTTTAGGTGCACTAGTATACACAAACAAAGATCGTTGACAGGCATTGCCGGCGTCACCCACAGATAAAATAGACTCGGTCTATCAATTTTATATGTCTATGACTAGAACAATAACGTAATGAAAAAGCACGCGTGTTTAATATCTTGGATTATGAGCCTAATAGCGGTTCAATAATACCTACGTTACGAGCAAGTGTGTTGAAAAAATCATTAATAGAGTAATAACATTTTTGTAAAAGATACTGCTTAACTCTGGCATTGAAAACATTGCTATTTGTGATGGATTTGAACTGTACCGGTAGCTTGTTAAAGAGAAATACGGCCTGGTAGCTCGCCATATGCTTCATAATGTTAAGCCTTGGGATTATGTCGTTTTTAATATCCTTACGTCTAGTTGCTAGCCTATTTTCTCTTTCAGTTATATTTTCATATCTATGAAGATGCTTAACCAGATCTGTTAGGACGACAAGGATGTAGAGTGACGGCACTGTTAGGATTCTCAGGTTCACAAAATGCTCCCTACACGACTCTATTTGGGGAATGCGAACAATGGTTCTAATAGCCCTTTTTTTACTTATGAAGGCCTTGTTTACGTTGTATTGATAGCTGTTTCCCCACTGCTTGATGCTATAAACGCAACTTTGATTCCACTAATGCGTGATAGACTACCTTCAATTGAGCAACATTCATTGACAAAACCAGTTAAAAGAGTCACAAAAGTGGTCAAAGAGTCGAGCGGACCTCGGGCGGACTCCGCTCGACTCGCAATACTGCGCTCACAGCTCCTTGAACTTATAATAATGTAAAATGTATTAGCCAACCTCCTCTTATAAAACCCATTTTCAATTATCTTGTTGTTTACTACTGACTTTTTTTTACCAGTAAAATAGGTTTATAATAGTACATTACTCCCGAGGCCGGATAGTATTCGGACGGCAACCCGTCACTTCATGGCCGAGGTATGTACAGTCAACCAATTGGAACCCTAGGCCACTCAGGAACCATGTCAAAGTAACGTTATCAATCAGATTGTAAGACATTTCAAACGGCTTTTCATTTTGACATGGTTCTAGAGTGGCCTAGGGTTCCAATTGGTCGAGTGTACATTGTACAATGCTTTTCTCAAACATGCAATGAAATGTAACAAAAAAATGTGTCTTCTTTCTAAGAAATTATAAGTCAACTACATAACCAAGTCTTTGAAACACAACAAAAGTCAAATACGACACCGACACCTCATTTTTTTTAAGTTTGACCAGTTTGGTACAGTCGCCATCAGATATATGGTAGCGGTCGAGGTCCCCAAATAAATCGGAGCAACGTAAAATTTCAATAAATTCGTTACGTGAGAAAAGGGCAATAATTTAGAGACATGTAATTCGTCACAAATTTAGGAGCAACCACTTTTCAATTAATTCGTAACGTATAATTAGGCAAAAATATCGGAACACAGAGATAATCATAAATATCTGAGCAGTCAAAGATATTTACGACCACCCGTAAATATCTCACATTTATGGAAAATATACCTTAGTGTCATATACACATCGCTTTAAATTCTTTATGGTCAGCCACACGTCTTGAATAGGTTGTCAATAATTTGAATTTAGAACAGAGTGGTTTGTTGTGACGTTCTTCGAAAAGAGTAGACATTTGTCATCGTGACAAATATATTTCTGTCTCTTTCGCAAATTGGACAGATATTATGCCTAAATCATTTAAAACGAGTTGTCTGGTTAACCGCTGTTTTGACGTATTTCCAAAATTGGCAAAGGTAGAACAAGGAGCAAAGCAAAATTTCGTGAGAAGATGTCGTGTACTCGGTGGCGCAATGAATAGTTCGAGTAATAAATATATTGAAGTAGGTATTATTAAATAGCGATTACAGTGGGATTTGAAAGTACTGTTGGCACAACAGTGTATAAGTCAATCTGGAATATATTCATAGTCATACAGGGTGGCCAAATAAGATATATACCTACACTTTATTTTTGAAATGTTATTCTATACATAACACAAAAAATATGAAGTATCACTGGATAAATACAATTATTTGGGTCGGCAATTATAATCAGACAAATATCCACCTCCAGTAGCATCGCAGATGGCAACCCTTTTCAACGCATTTTTCATCACTTTTTCACACATTTCCGGCGTTATTTCAGTGATCGTGGTTCGAGTATTTTGTTTTAATTGCTAAAGGTTCTTTGGCCAATAAGAAAAGACAAATCCTTTTAAATAAATAACCCCACAGAAAAAAAACAGGAGCTGTCAAATCAGGCGATCTTGGGGGCCAGTTAATGTCACCTTTTCATCACACTTGCTGTCTAATCGCGCCATTGCTTGCATGCATAGCGGGAGTAATAGAAAAGTGAAATTCCCTAGGGAGTAATAGAAATGTCAGTACGTCATTTAATAATATTTTGTCTTAAAACTTATTTTTTTGAAAGAGGAATTCTGAAACTATAAGACATTCTAAGTAGGTAGTATTTGTTTTTAGAAATCATAATTATCTATCATCGATTTTGATAAAAAAACTGCATTTATACATTAGAAAAAAAACGTTTTGAACATGTGAAAACAGTAAATGTCTCTAAGAAGCATGGGAATGTAGAGACATTTACAGTAAATGTCTCTAAGAAGCATGATGTCTAAAATTAATAAAATACATTGTTTTCGCATATTCAACGCGTTTTTTTCTAATGTATAAATGCAGTTTTTTTTATCAAAATTGGTGATAGATATGGTTCCTAAAAAACAAATACTACTATTTACTGCTTAAGACCTACACAATGGATTTCCGAATAGAAATAAGCTCTGAAATGGAATTCGAGATCAAAAATGTAAACAATCTATGACAATGACATGACATTACAAAGTCAATGTTAAATTGACATTCCAGGGGTATAAAACGTTTTATATCGAATGTAGTTTTTAACACCTTTGTAAATTCTGGCACCCTAGTGAAAAGGGGTATAAGTCGAATTTTGGCCAAATTGAGTTAACCCTCTAATGCATAAGACAAAAAATTTCAAAAAAAAAATGGCATCTGTTGGTGTAAAAGGATCTAAGATATCACGTAAATTGACAGAGCTACGGTCGTGTAATATGGTATAACTAACACAAATGACCATGCAGTGTCAGGTATAAGTTGAAATAAATTCTTACTAACAAAAAAAGTATATCGTTGTAAAGTTACAAAAGGTATTAGTGTAGCTAAGTTTTACGCATTTGTATTTTAGTTGTGTGTAACGCTATAACTACTCATATTCTCTTGATGGTCACTCGGATAATGAGGATCCATGTGTATTTAAAATCACTTTACACGAACAATAAATTCATTTTTTGAGATACAATTCGACATAAATCCATATTTCCGAATAAAATTGTGTTGTTACGGGTACAAGTCGACTTTAATCACTTACAATTACAGTTTTTACATGTAATACAATCCATTTGCGGGAATTATATCCGTTTGCACTAAATTAAAAAGTATTACTTAACATTTAACACCAGTAAATTGACGGATTTGTACTAAGTTGTACCATTTTACACTAAGTTTCGTTATATTGTATGCACAATGTTTAAAATAGTGTTAATTTTTAAAATTTAATTTACTTAGTGGTTAATGATTTTCTTAAAGTATGATTGTTTTTCAAATTCAAGCTGTTAAATTCTGCTGCTTATTTGTAAAAACCTATGTTAGTAATATTAGTTTGTGTTGACAGTTTTAAATGACCTAACGCAAATACTTTTTTTTAAATTGTAGTAACAATATTACTTAATGATCTAGGTAATATAGAAAGCGCGCTATAATAGCCTTGTACGAGTATTTGCTGCTGTTCTATCTAAGGCTATTGCAATATCTATATTACTCCAGAAACATGTGATTAGAACAATTTCAAAACAGCCACCCGGAAACCATGCCTGGCCACTTTTTACGAATGCTAACATAATGAAAACAATATTATCACAATATTTTTTTTAATTGTCTACTAACGAAATTAATAAAGTTAATGTATAATTAACACAATAATTCAAGTTGATCGTACCTATATTTACCTATACCACTTTTATAAGAATTGTAATCGATAGAACATAATAGTGACAGGCTTTTTATACTCGTCGATTAAAGTTTGTTTATTAAGATTCCATACAGAGTACTGCAATGCAACGTCACTATTTTTATCCGAAACAACTGAAATAACTTCTTTACACACTAGTGCGAGGAGTCGTTTATATCTTGCCTGGTTGAAAACTTCGGAAGGCCACCTGTACTGAAAAATGTCGTACGAAACACATGCAAAAATTAAATTCGTAAATCGTGTCGATTTAAAACACTCCCTTCGGTCGTGCTTTGCTTTATTTATGCTTATTTCGAACTTATTTTTTTTCACAGTTGTATCGTAATGTCCATTACGATAGGCTATAGACAATAGTTTTTTTTAAATAAAATATCGATTTTCAATAGAATGTTATTTTAGGGGACTCGATAAGATACAAAATTGCCATTCAGGCGTTACGGAACGTACCTACCTAGCTGCGCGCACGACATCCAGGGCATAAAGTTATAATTCGGACAGTAGGACTATTTTGTACTATGATTACTAATAATGAATAAAATAAATGCTACATTATGGTATTTTTTGGTATTATGAAATTTAAAAACATTTCATTTTATGATGCGTTGTGTTTTGGCTGTTGAAAAGAAGTAATATTTTTAATTCAAGGAAATAATTTCTCATAATAAATGGAAAAAAGAAATATTTTTATTGTAACTTATTTCATAGAATTTGGATACAATTGAATAAAGTGATTAATATAAATCTTGTTATTTCCTTTTACACGTTACTAACATTTTGTGCACAATGGTATAGGTCGGTTTTTTTGGGATTATATTGTATACGTACATGCTATGCCATTAAAATTAATTTCGCAAACAAACTTAGCTAATTTTTTTTCGTAGAAGTACATCTCAAAAAGAGTTATTATAAAATAAGTTTAATGTATACCCGTTTTCACTAATGTCCAATATATGTGAAAAGGGGTACTAATTTGGTTATATTTCTGAATAGCATTTATTTCAGCGGGTACAAGTCAATTTTTTTTTAAACTATTGATTTTAGCCATAAACCAATGACGGCATGTGAAAGAGCGCGTTGTATTTACTCAAAGTACATTTAAAGTTATTCTAATTCTTTAGCCATTTCGGCACAGTAATTTTGAATAATTTCGCCAATCGTTTTTTGGCTCTCCTGTAAAGTGGCAAATTTCGATTTATACCCCTTTTCACTAGGGTGCCAGAATTAACGTAGCATTTTTAGATTGGTTTTTTATTTTATTTATATCTACACTTACAACTATCCTTACAGGTACTAAATCTAAGACAATGTTTTATGTGTAGATGTAGATACGCGAAAGTCAAAGTATGTTCGATACACAAAGTATCACAATCGTTAACATATTTTTGGATATGTATGACAATAAAAAACATACGTCTGAGTGTCCACGGTTCCTGATTACAAAAATAGAACCTAGAAAATTTTGCTAGAATGATGTAAATAATCCACATAATCAATGTTTGAACACGAATGTCGTATTACTTTAATCTTTAGGATAGTGTAGTTGTCAGCCTCCGTAGCCTGGTTGGTAGTGACCCTGCCTACGAAGCTGGAGGTTCCGGGTTCGAATCCCGGCGAGGGCATAATTTGTGTATTTATTTATCACAAATATTTGTTCCTTGGTCATGGCTGTCTATGTATTTAAGTAGCTGTATGTATCGATATGTATTATATATATCGTCGCCTGGTACCTGGTACCCACATCACAAGCCTTAATTGAGCTTATCGTGGGACTAGGTCGATTTGTGTAAGATGTCCAAAGATATTTATTTATTTATTTATAGTCGGGGAACGAATTCCAGTCTTCATCTATAGTTACGATCGAATCCATTTCGATTAAAATATGAAAATGATTCATGAGTAGGTAAAAATACTAAAATCTGTATTAATGTACTTTGTAATGCTAAATTTCAGGAGTTTTTATGAATTCGTAAAACAGTCATTTGGAGCACCGTCCTTGTTGTGATTTTTGAAGTACATAGTTATAAATGCGAACCCTCTTAAATGGTTCTTGGTGTAGTTACCGTATTAAATTACGAATAAACTAGTTATTGTTATAACTGCGAACCAAATGTTTAAGATTTCTTATCATTGCCAGTAGTATAAATTGAACACCTTACATTTTATTAAAAGTAGCGACATATATAATTAAAAAAAATGATATATTTCGCTTAGTGTTTTGTATAAATAAATTGTAAAATATTTAAAAAGTCAGTGACTGTAAATACGCATTTTTTATAAGTATTTTAATGATTTTAGATTACCCACATCTCGTGATTATTTTTTTTGTGGTGGTATCCCATTTGTTTACATTTTTGATCTCCAATTCGATTTCACATCTTAGCAAGAATAGGTGAAGCTTTGAATGTTCGTTCAATTGCATTAAAAAGAGCGTAGCCGTGTTTGCATAGGGAATCGGCCCTTGCACCAAATGCTTATCGTATTTATTTTTAAAGGGCTCTCATGACAAATATAATTGATTGTAAATTTGAGCTTTCTCTCTTTGTTATTTTCTGAGGCAGGATGTTTTTTTTTTCCTTTTCATAGTAACCGTTATTTTCAACATTGGCTTATGCGATAGATATGCACATTTTGAAAAATAATATACATGTAATGACTCGTATATTCTTGAAATAACATTTGTTAGTGCTATTAAAAATGTTTGATAAAAATAGAAAATAAATCTTCAGTATTTTTTATCGATTTTATAATAGCGACACCTACAGTTTTTCCTCATGTGATTGCCTATATTAAAACCTGACACACATATTTTTTTCATAAGAATTCAATTGGTAGGTACTTCATACTAGAAAAATAAGCCTTAATTGATTGTTAACTACTAATTAATTCCTAACTATGAGTTAAATAAATTGTTATTTGTCAATTAAGCCTTTATTTTTTTATTTTCTAGTATGAATTACCAACAACTTTATTTATAAAAATATTATTATAATGTTGCAGGCCTTAATACAGGTAATCACATGTGATAAAAAACTGTAGGTGTCGCTATTATAAAAAAACAAGAAGAAAATACTGGCGTTTTGTTTCCTACTTTTATCCAAGAGTTTTCTTGGCACTATTCAATGTTATTTAAAGAATATATGAGTCATTATATGTCAGCGAACGAAAAAAACATAGAAAGCGAACTAGCTTCAAAAAGTGACACCTCAAAACTCGAGATATGCCACAAATCCGTTACCCAGTACGGGTGCCTGTCGCGTCGCATAACATCGATTGTCCTAAAATGTTTTGGCCGAGAATGTTTGGCATAATGTTACATGGCATACTACTTGTTTAGCCTACTTAATTTTGAGCATACACGTTTAAAATACCTACACCATATTTATTCTAATATTCTTTACTCGAACGTCAAATGACCTAAAGCATAATAATCCTAATGTTCATTGTAATAAATATTGTTTACCCTACTACTCGAACTGTCAATTTTCACTGCGCCTACTTTTATCATGTCCGAAATTTCATTCAAAAAGGCATTTTAAATAACAAAATGCAAAACATTTGAACAACAGGGTAAATGGTTAAAAAAAATCTTCAAGTAATAAACCAGGGTAAAACCGACGTGGATTGGTTAGGTTTCGAGGCTAGGGTGGAGTAAACGGCGTAGTCTATAAATACTTAAGTATTTTTAATCAAATGTTTATACATCCTCATACTTACAAAATAAAAAAATGGGGGGATGGGGGGGGGGGGTGAAGCTTCCTACCAGAGGGGCTCGGGGGGCGAAGCCCCCCGCATTAAAAAAGAAATAATCTGAACCTCTCCTACCTTAACCTAGATAAGTTCGTTAGGTACCTTTTACCCCTTAGAGCGGAAATAGAAGCCCCGCGCAGCGGGGCTTCGTCGACCGGTTCCCAGGTCCAAATTGCTCACTAAAATTCTTTGGACAACAGGGCGAATTATTTAAGAATAGTTAAGTGAAAGGAATAAAAAAAAAATTTTAAAAGTTTAAAGTAATCACTTTTAGTACATTTAATAGTAGGAACATCACCATTATGCACAATAATTTTTCGATACATATACATTAGACACGAAAATCATTAGGACAATCAATATTTAAGAACAACTAAGTTAGGATTAACAATTTCGGCATAACAAAAATATGCGCAACAATGCCATTAATTTTTCGGCGTAAAGTTGTTATGCGACAAATTTTTCGAAATAAAAACCTTATGCCGCCCGATATAGACCCCCTAGTACTCGTATACAAATGGCCGACATGTCGCGCGGTCTTACTGATGGATGGCGAAAAAATATCTTAACTAAGTAAATATTAGGGTGTCCCCTATTTTACGAGTTTTAGAAATTAATAACGCATACCCCCTAAATCGATTTATTTTACCTCAAAACACACTGAAAAAAAAAATCAGTTAATTTCTGTAACTGAAACCCGTGCCGACTTTCATGCCATTTTCCTATACAATGTATGAAAATGACCAAAATTTTTTTTCGTTTTTTTTTTGTTTCTATGGCATTAAAATATACTACTGTCTTATAAACATTTTATCATAAAATTAACTTGATGAGAACAGAAAAACAATACATTAATATCAACTTAGTTTCTGACCAATTTTTTTCATAATAATTTGTATGGGAATTTCAGATGAAAGTCGGCACGGGTTGTTGTTACAGGATTTGAGCTGATTTTTTTGCTTGATGAGTGTTTTGGGGTTAAAAAAGCCGATTTAAGGGGTATGCGTTATTGATTTCTAAAATTCGTAAAATAGGGGACACCCTAGTACCTAAATATGCCCTGTTACGTACGCTGTAAAATGACACAGAAGACGCTCACAACGAGCACCATAAAGAGATGAAATTAACATTTCACAAGAAAAAGTCTCACTACATTTTATTTCAAAGATATTTGTTTTGGGGTAATTTTATATATGGGGATGTAATTATGCCAACTTTTATTCTGCCATCTCCTAGCACGTATAGGATAAAATATGCCGATGGCGCTTATGCCGTTATGTTCGTAAGTTCGTATACAAATACAACGGCCACAGACGTAAGCGCCGTCGACAGCGTGGTCCTCTTGTCCAGATAACATCACATTTAGAACTTGTGGACTCATAAATCTAAATGTTCACAGCTTATACGAAAATCCATAAACGCTGATTTTTAACTAGTTGGGTAATAGGTACCTATTTTAGACGGGTTTATTACTCCTGTGTAACGCGAGTTCGTAAGTCACTCTATACTCTATGCGACGTATAAACTGCTACGTCGCTGCGTGTATAGACTGTACAGTACACTGCGTCTGCAAGAGTACATTAGTGCGAGCGTGATAGACTGCTTTATGTATTGCGTAAACTCTAACGTACTTACCTAAACCTTGGTGGGCAGAGAGTGGTGGAGGCGTCGAGCTCAGGGACGGCACGTCACCACACAGCGGTGGTATGGTAATGCTTGCCTACCACGATAGTATTAGCCACTAACGAGTATGCTGTCGAAGTGATTGTCTTGCTGACAGATGGGGTATAATATTTTCGTTGTTCATTAGTAGACACTAGAGACTGGCGTGTACCTATGTCACATTAGATGCGAGAGGGAGGACTTTTAAAATTACTATAATACACCTTGGTTTTTATAAAACAGTTGGAACATTGTATAAGTTTAAATTTTGAACTAACCAGTCTAACCATGTTCTCTTTCTATTGATAGAAAGCCGAAAGATGCTACTGTATTTGCATTGAAAAAATTACGACTTACATATTTAAATGGCGGCTCTATTACCCAAACAATTCAATGTTAACCAATAGGGAGGAAAACAACCAATGGCGGGCATTCCATATAGGCAAATAGGCACTGCTTACCCTAGCAGAATAGCGTCTAAACACACACATTTGCTTTTCTATTGTAATAAATTTTACCGTCAACTGGGGTGCATAGGGGTGGCTAGATGAATAGGGATAAAAACTGGAAATCACATTTACCTACATACTTCCTAATAGCATAAAAACTACTACACAAGTACACACATACTTGCTCGAGCATTATTTATTGCTTGAAAGTGAGTACATATACATAGTTTACAAATGGTGGTAGGGGTTAGTTTTTGGTTACATCACAATCAGCCAGAGTGTGGCGTACAATAATTTGACTCTCAATATGCATGTCATTGAGGAATAAAAATAAAATATGGAGGAAAATAATCAAAGTATATTAATCTTATACTTTGGCACATTTTTAATTGAATTCGATCACATAACAACTCAGAAACTGGCTCAATGAGAATATGCCTAATATAGATACATAGAATGTAGGAATCTCAGAAAGTACTCAGACTTCAATCTAATAAGAACACGACCTGCTCAGAAACTGACTTTAAACAAGAATCCGAAACAGTCAGAATGAAACCTATTCCGAATCTGGTAACCTCCGCCTAAATCATTCATTTTTAGGGTTCCGTAGCCAAAATGGCAAAAACGGAACCCTTATAGATTCGTCATGTCCGTCTGTCCGTCTGTCACAGCCGATTTACTCGGAAACTATAAATGCTACAGTAACGTAATTTGGTAAGGATATGTGTTGTATGAGCCGCTACAGGATTATGATACTAAATTGTAAAAAAAAATCATTGGGGTGGGGGCCCTCCATACGTGTAACTGAGGGATAGAAATTTTTTTTTAGTTGTAGGTATATAAGCGTGTGGGGTATTAATAGAAAGGTCTTTGAAAATTATATGAAGGTTTATAAATCTCATTTTTATTTAAGCAAATCGTTTTCGAGATATCAACTCTCAAAGTCTGAAAAATGTGTCCCCCCCCCCTCTATTTTTTGAGCAACGCGATATAAAATTCTAAAAAAAAATATATGTTATGCACATTAATAAACTCTAACGATTTTTGGTTTGATTAAATTATCTTCTATAGTTTTTGAGGTAGGTTGATTTAACTGTATTCTTTTAATAATAAATTGATAATGGTACGGAACCCTTCGCGCGTGAGTCCGACTCGCACTTGGCCGGTTTATTATTATTAAAGGTGCGTTCAGACCAAAAGAGCATTCGCTGTTCTATCCCCCGCTCTACGAAATCAACCAATCACGTTTTGTGTAACGATCGAATTTCGTAGAGTGGGAGGTTAGAAATTTAGAATAGCGAATGTTCGCTCGCTTGGTCTGAACTAACTAAATGCACCTAAATTGAATCAGCTCTTGATTCTCATATAAATGAACCCAAATCTATAGTTTAGAAAACCATTGCAAGTGCACGGCCCGATTACACATCTTCCTGCCGGATTGAGATGTCAGCTTTTAAACTGGATCGAGAGCGCCCGACTCTCTTGCGTTTTGGGAGCCGTAGGGAATACATTGTTGTTTTTTAAGCATGGTTGTGTTCTTCCTTATCATTATGTTGACATTGAATATTTCGCCGTGTGGTGACGGCAGTAAGAATACATTTGTCACCACCCCAACTCCTCCTGCGGGTGTCGTAAGAGTCGACTAAGGGATTGAAGTGTCACTGACCATTATTTGATAAAAGATTGATGATGGGCAGCAGCGTCATCATAGTGGACACATTACTGCGATCGCCAATCCGCTTGCCCAGCGTGGCGATTATGGGCATTTACCTCATAATGTGTTTATACGCAGTCAATAGGAGAGGCCTACGTCCAGCAGTGGACTATCATAGGCTGATGATGATGATGATGATGATTATTACAAGGACGATAGACTCGCCATTTGAATAAAATGTTTTCGTTTTTCATTTAAATAAAAACCAGTAGCATCTTGAGCATTTCTAACAATAGATAAAGACCATGGTCAGTTTAATGTCAACGTAAGTATTTAACTATTTTCATCCGTTATACGTAATTTGTAAATTACGTTTTTATAATGAAATTAATGACGTTACAGGACATGGGAAACCCATAAATAAATAATTTCAGACGAAATGATCGTCACTAAACTCAGATATAAACAAACTATTTACAATCTATATAGGTAACGTATCGGTGTTTAGGATTCAATTTAAGAGCTAAAGCTAGATGGTAATTAGGTTTAGACATCGGACCTACCCTTCCTCGTGAATGGGGTGACGAACGCATCTGTTCACTGTTGCATGTGCCCCGCAATGTGCTAAGTGCTAATACAATGCCGAATCAAATTAGTCGTAGTCAAGGGCTTTGGCATAACACTCTTCATTAGATCCCCGTCCTTTATTCAATGGTAGTTAAGCCGATAGCTGTTCAAGGGGTCAGTTACAAAAATAAAATAAAAATAAGCCTTTAATGAAAACCAAATTTAATGTCGTAATACGCATAATTTCTGTGTTACGGAGTAAAATTTTGTGTAACAACTTCTGGCAGTGAAAACAGGCGACAAGTTCCAATTTTCTATGAGCGAACAATACGCGCATGTATTGTTTTATGTTTTATGTTTTAATTTATTTCCATTAATTTATTTCCATTTATTGATTTGATTTAATAGGTTTTCATTATTTAATTTAAAATGTTGAATGTTATGTTTCAATCATATTATTTCACAAATGTGTATTTATTTTTCTTTTTCCCAATTGATACACTGTACTGTATCGTAGAATATGTTTAGACTGGATTTTGGATTTTGTGATTATATTTTAGGTTATTCATTAATGTTGACGTGTAAATTGGCTTTATAAAATAAATGACTATGACTATGACTATGACTATTTTTTAACTATACCTAACGTCCTGGCCACGATATTGGTCCAAAGGTGCATTCAGACCAAACGAGCATTCGCTATTCTAACCCCCTACTGTTTGAAATTCGATCGTTACACAAAACGTGATTCGTTGATTTCGTAGAGTGGGGGAAAGAATAGTGAATGTTCGTTTGGTCTGAATGCACCTTTACGCCGCGGCCACGACATCGGTCTAAGGCGACCGGCTTAGCGGAAAACGTATGGTGCTCCCTCTCGTACCCATATCGGCATCCCGCTCCAACTCATGGATTCGCTTGCCGCTGGTCGCCTTAGATCAATGTCGTGGCCGGGGCATTAGGCGACTGGCTAAGGCGACCAGGGGCGAGCGAATTAAACAAAATCGAGACCGCTAAAGAAGCATGACACGAAAATTCGCTGTGGACCGCCTTTTTCTACTGCTAAAGGTTGTTGGACACTATAATTGATATGACTAACTTTTGTAACACAATTGACGGCATTGCGCGACGCGATCGTGATTTTTGTTTTTGCTTCGGGACCGCAGGGAACAGTCGACGTTTCCTATATCTCTAATTCCCTCCCTGCGCGCGGCCGGCGCCATTACACTATGCTATTGGGACGAGGGGCCGCACCGAGTGTGCCACTAAAAGGGATGGATATACATATAGTGAGCGTTGTTACCATGCGAGAAAAATTACCCCATTATTTACCCTATTATATGAAACAATATTAAAATGTAATATCAAATATGTTTATTTAAGTGGAGTTTTAGTTTCTTAGTGTACCTTATTTAATTTAATTTACGAAATAGTATTTTAAACTGTCATGGATACGTGTCGTTTTTCAAGCAAAATACACATCTTTGCCGAATATCAATTAGATTGCATTTTAACGTAGGTATACTAACCGACACTAGAATCCAAAAAAATAATGTAAGCAAATACTCGTATGGCTGACATTCCATAGCATCTCACGTGTTTGAAACATAATCGTGAAATACGTTCGCAGATATAATTTTAGGTTAACACTATAAATATCAATATTTTTTACTAAAAATGTATGTGAACTCTTTCAAGTTCGGAATAAAACTACGATTGTGTTTTAAAAGTGCTTTATTATGGAATAATGCAAGTTATTAGGATTGTTTAAATTTTTTTGGATTCTACTGACGAATGGTGTAAACGGTTTGCGGACAGCTCATATTGACTAGCAAAGATGCATTATTTACTTAAAAATAATACATTTTTTTACTTTTAGGTATACACTATCTTTTACCATCCCTGACTCTCAATTTCAACTCGTCAATAATGATATATTTAGTAACTTATCGACATTAATTTAAAAAATATATATATCATCATCGATTTCATTACAAGAATGAAAAATTACATGTACCTACTTACCACAAACAACATAGTAAATAAACCCTCGATTACCCAAACTAGTTTGGGCAAACTTATTCGGATAATTTAAATAGGACAAGGTAAAATAAAACGACAACGTATATACAAATAACATTTAATTTACTCATAAATAATTAGAATTCTATGGAAAGAAAAAATCTGCAAGTGCACCATTGGGCCAAACCACCATTTATACATTATAATAATTTTGCGAACGTGGGCAACTATCATACTGAAATTACCTCAAAATTTTGGGTAATTATACCCTCCTTGCCCTGGCATCC
>JALPQI010029875.1:0-11892 GCA_025490895.1 Thaumatotibia leucotreta
AGTGGGGGACAGAATGAGCGAATGCTCGTTTGGTCTGAATGCACCTTTAGAATACCATACAGGGTGGAACGGAATGACGATGATCCTTTTTAGAGCATTTCTCCGAGCGTTTCAACCGTCGTGACTTCGGTGGCAACATTATTACCCGATTTCCGTCATACATTTCAACTACGTCTACGTCAACTACGTCTACCAGTATATCCAAAAGTTCTTGCATAAATCAGGGGATTCGTGTGAAGGTGCGTTCAAACTAAAAGAGCATTCGCTGTTCTAACCTCCCACTTTACGAAATTCGATCGGTACACAAAACTTGATTGATTGATTTCGTAGAACGGGCGCTAGAACGCACCTAACTTTAAACGCACCTTGATAAGGCTGCCACTGAAGTCACGGCGGTTAAAACGCTCGGAGAAATGACCCTTAATTCCCGCTACCGACCATACCGACCATGGAACGAACAATTATTCTATTATATTCTTTGAAATATTCATTAGACGTCATACGAATGATTCTAATAATTAATCAATAAATATAACTTTACATGGTCTAACTCTTATCGGACAAGTTCACAGCCTTCATCCTGACCTCACAACTGATAACGTTTCGATGTAGCTAATGCTATTGCAAAGTTGATTGATAACACACAAGTAGCAATGTACCTACAAGTTGTGGAACATTCCTTAAATTGCTGGAACATACTCGGTTTCCAAGAAATTTCATGATAATTTAATAGTAAGTTCCCATTGAGAATGTTTCCATGAAAACATATAATTGTCAGCCTCCTTAGCCTAGTTGGTAGTGACCCTGCCTACGAAGCCGGAGGTTCCGGGTTCGAATCCCGGCGAGGGCATTATTTGTGTATTTATTTATCACACATAATGTGTTCCTTGGTCATGTCTGTCTATGTCTTTAAGTACCATCTAATATATAGGGGAGAGTGGGTAGGATTCGTACAGCGGGAGCATTCGTACAGTGGTCATATCTCCGCTATCCGACACGCGAACATGTTTATATTTTTATGTATAACGGCCACTAATATGCATAAATTATCACCGAGATGGGATGGAAATATGGCAGATAGTTTCTTCAAAAAAAATTAAAACGTGTTTTTGACACCTCAAAGTAATTATAAGAGTCATTTTTAAATGCATTTATTTCAGAAAGCTTTGCTCAGTTACACACGTTATTAAATATACTTCATAAGCTAGTCTTTGAACTACGTATGAAATGCTTAATTATATGATTAGGATACCAGTTATTTTTATTTTTTGTTTTAAGTTTTTCATTGTTGGATGGGGTACTTTCGTACAGCCAAGAATGTATGAGAATCCTTACTGTACGAATGTACCCCAATATTTTTGTTAAGTGAGAATATTGTTTTTTCCAAAGGAAGTCGTCGATATATGAATAAAATATTTGTAAATAAATACAGACAGTTGAGAACAAAACTAATACTGTGGTAAAAAATACTATGTACGAAGGTACCCCACGCATGGGGCGCTTTCGTACGATTTCCATTTTTTGGGAAAAACTATCTGACGTTCTTACCTTACTTTGTATTAGCTCTAAGCCGAACTATTATTAAAGCCAGATAATATATCCACCAAGCAGCATTGATCTCATTTCAAAATAGCTTGTACTTTTTTTTCTACGAGACATAGAGTAAAAAGTGTACGGATCCTCCCCACTCTCCCCTACATCTATTAAATATATCGTCGCTTGGTACCCACATCATAAACCTTAATTGAGCTTACCGTGGAACTAGGTCCCACGATATTTATTTATTTATATAAAAAGTGTTATAAATAAATACTTTATATCGCAAATAAGTAAACAAGGCACCAAATATAACTCATACGGCATGTATCTAGTATCTAGTACGGTCTTGGCTTGATTAGATTATTTGTTAGATTTAGATTCCCGCGAACATTCTCTATGGAATTTCGCAACCTATAAAACTTCTCCTCGGTACAATGATACACACAAGTCACACAACGGTTCTGTAGGTATCATCATCATCATCGTCATCATCATCATCATCATATCAGCCGAAAGACGTCCACTGCTGAACATAGGCCTCCCCCAAAGATTGCCACAGTGACCGGTCCTGCGCCACCCGCATCCAGCGGACTCCTGCGACCTTCACCAGGTCATCAGTCCACCTTGTGGGGGGCCTACCCACGCTACGCCTTCCGGTACGTGGCCGCCACTCAAAAACCTTCCCGCCCCAACGGCCATCGGTTCTACGCGCAATGTGCCCCGCCCACTGCCCAGTTTAGCGATTCGGAGAGCTATTTCGGTTACTTTGGTTCTGCTGCGGATGGTCTCATTTTTAATCCGATCACGCAGAGACTCCTAGCGTAGCCCTCTCCATTGCCCTCTCTGTAGGTATACTATAAACCAAAAACAACTAAACAATCAAACATCAGCGAGAATCGGGAACCGATTTTAATTTTCTTTTAATCTAACGAATATAACCCCGTGTCGGGGTCTGATGATGGGATCTTGGAGAAATAGGTTGAAATCGATTCTTAATTTCTTTAATTTGGTGTATTTGATGTTTAAAGTTCTCCTTTACGTAAGTAGTATCGTAGTTTCAATTAGCTAAAAACCTAGTAAGTAATAGTAAGTACATTTCGATACAAGTGCTAACAATTTTTTTTCGTTGAGGGTGAAAGTTGGAACCCGAGTGAAACGAGGGCGACAATCACCCGAGTTAAAAAGGACCTTTTTAATGTAGTAAGTAGTGCGGAATTTAATATGACACGACGTTTATAAATAGACTACTTAGCGTGGCATACATTTATTACTTATCGCTTATCGTATACGATTGCTGAATGGCAATGCAAGCAATGCGTGCAGTATATAACTCAAACGTCAAAGGTTGCGATGCGATTATATTATACTGTTGGGAGCGTAGTAATAATCCTTAATCTGAAAGAGAATGTTGCCATTTAGTAACTTCGGCGAGAATTTTCTAATGAAGAATTACAGTTATTTTAGGCAATTTTCAGATAATAAAAACCCTGGGTGGTTTTTATCACAATGTTGTATTTTTTTTATTATATTTATTTTCAAAACTACAATTTATGTACATAGATTAAATCTAACTAATCTACTTAACCTAACCTATATCTAAGATTGGCCCTTGTGGCATTGTACCGAGGATGCTGGCGGCATTTCCTCGCTGTATCGCAATACTGATGCGTTGTGCGAGGAAGTCGCCAGCTCTTCGGTCTCTAGTTACATCAACCAGACGTTTCGCGATCTCAGCAAACAATTTGCGTGCGCTGGGGCCCCAAGAACCTAAAGTTTCTACGCCAAACGGTACAAAATCGTACTCTTTGCCGAGGCCCTTAATTTATTACGTTTTAAAAATTCGGCATTTTCAGCCGCAGCGGCTGCCTTAAACGTAGTTCGTTGAAGATGGGACGGTGCCAGGGTATCTACGCAAGTTGTATTTAAGCTATATTATATAGAAAAAACCTTAATTTTAAGACACAAATCTAGCAAGTCTTCTTGAAGGACTCGAGTCTCTGTAACATTGTAAGTATGTAAAATAAGTCTAGTCAATTCAAATTACAGAAGAAAAAACCACCTTATTAACAGAATAAGGTGTGAATTTGCCCTGATTTAAGCACTGGACATGTTTTTTCCGTGGACCCTTCAAGTGAAGTTTTGACTACATGACAGTAGTCCTTAAAACTGAGTTGAGCCTTAGAATGAAGGACTCAAATGACTTGAGTCTTTACCAACACTTTGTGGTAGCCCTCTTAAGCACGTGTTACCCTACAAAATCTACGAACGTTAAAAATCCATGAAGGATACATCTAAAATTATGTAAATAAATACACAATGTCAAACGCGGCGAATGACCCGCAGGCCGCGGTAATACCTATTATCGAGAGGTGTAGTGAGAGGCAGCCTTGAACGACTGCATTTGTGCATTATGCAACTGTATACTACTAGTTATTAATGTGAGGTAAAGGTTCTATGTTAATACCCGAATATTGACATTGACGGATAGATTCATCAGCGCCACAGATGTCATATATACCATAGATCAAGCAAACGTATCTACTTAGCGTGTCAAATGAACTCAGTAAAATCTACTGAGTTGTCCGTCTTTAATCGCAGCTTGCAGCTTTCGGGCGTCAAATTTTGTAAGTTGAAGTGAACAAAAATATTAATAATGCCTCCTTAAGTAATATTAATCGCAACAACACAAAAAAATATGAATACTCAAGGGCCTGAGACATATTTAAAATCATTGGCAAGTAACAACTTCAGTTCAAAATCTGACACGCTCGGCCGCCATACGAATGAATGAACTTGTTTCTTCTATCCAAATCTAATTCTGTGATCAGCGCTCAGTGAACTGGTGGATACCTTAACTAATCGTAAACAGACATCATCAACCTATGATAGTCTATATCATCAGATTCATCAGCCTATAGACGTAGGCCTCTCCTATTAACTATGCGTACAGACGCATTAGGAGGTAAATGCCCATAATCGCCACGCTGGGCACGCGGATTGGCGAATGCAGTAATGTGTCCACTATGACGCTGCTGCCCATCATCAATCGTTTATCAAATAGTCAGTGACACTTCAATCCCTTAGTCGTCAAAGTCTTAGACTCTTACGACATCCGCAGGAGTTGGGGTGGTGACAAATGTATTCTTACTGCCGTCACCACACGGCCAATGTTTACTCATTAATTTATATTCAGTGCAGATATAAAAGGGCTAATTCGGTACCTACTTAAGTATTTTGATATAGATTTACGTTTCCCTTATAGATAATACAATAGATATAGTAAAGGGACTCTATCTAATCTAAATGGTAATCCTTCCTTTACCAAGGTATATTGGTAATAGATATTTACCTACCATGGATACAGCCTTGAGAATTTTTCTCATAAAAAGTTCTCGAAATTGTTCTTGGAACCAAGGACCGGAACCGTTATTTTCTCCATACAAAAAGAACGATTATTTTTTCGTTCTTTTTCGTTCTTCAGCGTATAAATTGTAAGTTAATGAAGTAATTTAAAAATATGATACCTACTGTAAATTACATAAAATATTGAGCAGTATATAAAGAGTATTAAGATTTTAAAATATTGGGCTATTTCGAGGTTGCATTTATATAAGGTACCGTGCCTCCTTCAAATGACTTAGTAGCACATTGTAACGAATAGAAACTTCGGCAAAAATGATCCCACCAAAATACTTAAGCCTAGTTGGTATCTGCCTACGAAGCTGGAGGTTCCGGGTTCGAATCCCGGCGAGGGCATTATTTGTGTATTTATTTATCACAAATATTTGTTCCTTGGACATGGCTCTCTATGTATTTAAGTATCTATATGTATCTATCTATTGTATATATCGTCGCTTAGTACCCACATCACAAGCCTTAATTGAGCTTACCGTGGGACTAGGGTGTGTAAGATGTCCCAAAATATTTATTTATACAGCCTTAAGAATTTTTCTCACGGAAAGTTCTCGAAATTGATTTTAGAACATTTATAGCCAAAAGGTGCATTCAGACCAAACGAGCATTCGCTATTCTAACCCCCTACTCTAGGAAATTCGATCGTTACACAAAACGTGATTCGTTGATATCGTAGAGTGGGGGATAGAATAGCGAATGCTCGTTTGGTCTGAATGCACCTTAAGGTCAATTTCCTTGGCACTTGATGAGTTGGTACAGTCAAGTGCAAAAATATGTAATCGAGAGAATCCTTTTATAAATATGTTACAACGTACTTAATTACACAGAATTAAAGTGCACGCCCTCGCACTGGGACATATTTTTGAGCATTTTAATATATATTTTGCCTTTGAAGATCACGATTGTCGACTCTTGACTTGAGAACATTCCGTAATAATCCCATATCTACTAAATGAGAATGTTCTCAACAGCAACTTGCATAAGAATTTTCTCATGAAAATTTCCTGTAATTTGAGGAAATTCTGTAAAACGATGCACCACAATTAAAGGCAGTGACTAAAATTTTGTTTTTAACTATCTATTCTAAATTGTTGTGCCACATAATACATTTACATTATACATCGTTATTCAAATACCTACGGTATTTACGCCAAATGTGGTGTAAGTAGATGCCTCGTTTAAATTAAAGAGTTTAGTTAAGAATAGGTAATTAAGTGTTCAGACACGATTTTCTAGGTATAAAACTTTAGTAAGTCACCTGTACTGAGTGGGTCTATATCGAATCGCATAAAAGTATTGTTCCGAATATTATGTCGCATAAGAATTTTACGCCGAAAATTGTTTCGCCGAATTATTGTTTCGCATATTTTTCATGTGTCGAAGTTTTTGCGCCTGAAGTCGTTTGTCCGAAACATTATTCATCCTAATGCTTATTGTGTCTAAGATTCCTTTGCCGAAATTGTATTATGTTTGATGATCCTAATATTGTACATTCTAAAATTGCTGCTAAACATAACGCCTACTAAAATGAAATACGATCCGCCAACATGTCGACGGAGCCCCTAGCGTCCAGGTGAATTAGGTACATGATTTTGACATGCCTTTCTTTTTCATGCGGGGGGCTTCGCCCCCCGCAACATCCCCCCGCCCCCCCTTGTTTGGTCTTTCTCCTAGCAGCTGGAGCAGACCTAGTATTTGTATTGTAAAATGTCTAAGATTAATGTTTTAACCTAACTTAACCGTATCGGTCCTGCCCCTCTCGTTTTTCTGCAATCAGGTTAGCTACAAATAGCTAATTCCATTTGATATATGTGACAACTTAATATTGATGTAGTTAAAGTTAGTTTAAAATTTTTAATACATTTTAGATAATTAAAAAATTGGCATACGAATATTTGGAAAAACATACTTTAGTACTTCTATATGTGTATGCATAAAAATAATTCAGCGAAACGATTATTATGCCATTCAACAATATGCCAAATGTTTCGGCCAAAACATTTTCTGCACAATGAACATTATGCGAAGAGACGGGCACCCGTACTGGGTAGGTACTAAAATGCTTATAGCTATAAATATGTAGGTACCTATGCATTTCTCCATAGTCCCCATACTAATGCCTTGCAAGTGTGTTATAAATCATGAACTCTGATGGAGACTGTACCTAGTGGTAGGTACCTATAGTGGTATCAGAGTTCAATGATTTCCAGTCTAATTTCATAATTATGTAAAGACATTTGAAAGGGATTAGTATGGAAAAATGTATACATTTTAATAAACTCGAACATTACTAGTATGTATGTAAATTCATTATTGTAAACAAAATACAGGTTAAAAAATTACTTAATATACAGAGCAATCAGAAACAGGTACAAAGGCGAAATTATCTCTAATTTACTAGTCGTAAAAAAGTACGCTTGTTTATATATGTCCCATGGGAAACCTTGTACAGAAAGATCATCTTAACACGTTTCTCACAGTTGGGATCGCAACCCCGTAATCACCCTGTAAACCGTTGATAAAATAATTTCAAGAAATAGTACTGGCCAGTATCATGCTATTTTCACGTGATTTTATTACTAACTAAAACAAAACAATTCGTTATCTTTGATTCCATTTATTAGGAAACGCGTAAATTTGTATTACTATTATTGATAGCTTTTGCTTGCGGCTTCGCTTGTGTATGTATTAAACGTAATCTTGGGTATATTAATCAACCATTAAAAAAAAATTGATACACAGTTGGAAATCTTGACAAATTTCAACCGAACTCCCCATCGGCCAAACCTTTTGCTGGTGGTAGGACCTCGTGCAGGGTCCACTCGGATAGCTACCACCGTTTTACCCGTTAACCTGCCGCTAAATAGTTAGTACTGTGTTCCGGTTTGGGGGTAAGATAGCCGATGTAATTACTGGCGTAGAGGCAATTCATCTAAGTCCTCAGGGTAGGCAGCGCATAGGCGATTATTTGATCACTATGTCCATGGGCCTCAGTTTCTGCTTTCCATCAGGTGGGCTGAGAGCTCAGTTGTCTACCTTCGTCACATAAAATCATCGATGGCAAAAACTCTTCAAGGTCTTGCCAACGATGGGTCTTGCTAAACTTATTGCAGGTACTAAATAGTTATTTGTTATACAAGGGTGCAAAGTTGTATTTTACCCGCGAGTATGAAATTGAAACACGAGCAAGCGAAAGGATTCTATAGTTGAACCACGAGCGAAGCGAGTGGTTCTAAAATAGAATCCTGAGCGCAGCGAGTGTTTTAACATACAAGACGTAAAATACATTTGCACCCGTGTGTAACACAAAACTTTTCCCCTCACTATAGCGAGGAAACTCAAAAAAGGTAATTATTTGTTCACATTACAATCATCATCGGGTTAGTGATAATAATTTTCCAAATGCATCATGTATTAAATGCAAGATTTTGTCGCAGTAAACTTAGCACGAAAAAGTAAACGCAGCACGATTTTAACACATTCCTGTAGTTGCACACCAACGCCAATGCATTATTAAATCATTCACATTCATTATTTTTACAAAATTATAACAGAACACCCTGAAAGTTGTTTAGTTTACTACCTATTTTTATGCGTGTTCGAGTCGGTAAATAAAGATAATAACCTATAATATTCTTTGACAATGTTGACGTTGACATTTTCTGCGTTTTGTGATTGCATCTAGTCATCTTATCATCATTCACTAAAACAATTGTTACTTATGCAATTTTAGGATTTATATGTTAAAATCATCATATTATATAAAGGTTTGTATTTTACACTAAATTCTCAAACAAATGATTTAATTATCATTAATATGGAACAATTTCCATGAGCATTTTACGTTTTGTTATTCCAAAACCAAGGTCATTACTTTGCCACACAAGTGAATAATATGCGTTTTTACACGTTCGTATTAAAGGATAAACGAGCACTTTACGAGCTAGTGAGGGAAAAACTATATTATTCAGCTTTTTATGCCGTATGATTATTGAAGTAGTTTTCATATCTAGACGATTCAAAAGAGTTTGTTGCTATTCCAATTTGAATAAAGAATTATTTGACTTTGACTTTGACTTTGACTTTGATTATAGCCAAACCGGGGAACCTTGATCCCTATGACAGCTGCCAGTTCCATCACTATCTGTGGGGGATAGAATGAGAATTCACTCGTTTAGTCTAAATCCACCTTTAAATTTCTCGAGAACCACCGAATCTTAGCCGAATTTTTTATGAGAAATATAATGAAATTATTTTGTCAACAGTAAAACCAAAGATGTCCGAGTCGACTCAGTGCGCGGACTCCGATTCGGGCCCCCGGGACTCCCTCAACAGGTAACCTATAACCTCGTGCTGCCCAATGTACAATACATTACACATAGTTGAACATGTCCGAGTTGTTTTTATTTTAAAACCTAGCAACCTTATCTACGATTGCGAGCTGGGTCAAAGGCCAAAATCGTCACAATAGACGTAGTTTCAAACTATAATTTCAAGGTTATTTAATACAATATAATACTATAAGTTTTTATTGTACCTTAAAAGGTGCATTTAGACCAAACGAGCAATCGCTCATTCTATCCCCCACTTTACGATATTCGTTCGTTACACAAAACGTGATTCGTCGAAATTCGTAGAGTGGGGATATACTTAATGAGCGAACGCTCGTTTGATCTCAATCCACCTAAAGACAAATCCAAAACAAATAATAAAAGTACATGTTTTTAAAGAGGTAAACAAAAGGCGGTATTATCGCTAAAGAGCGATCTCTTCCAGACAAACTTTAGGTAGAAGAGATAAGAAAGTAAAAGTTAAGACTGAGAAAGGTTATATTATGCTTGTGTTTATTTCTACATTAGAAATAAACACAAAGTACAATTATATGTAGGTATATAATTATAAAAATAGTATTAAGTAATGGGCATTTTCACTTCTAGGGACACCCAATTAGCTTAACTCTCATAAAAAAGTTTAACTTCGATGTCAGCTTTGTAACGACAATTAAGCATTAAAAATTAACAAACATTTTTTTTGTCATTTTATCCAGAAAAAGAATACGCGTATATGCAATATAAAAATACGAATAAAGTGGATTTACGTAAATATTTCATGCTTACTTGTCGTTACAAAGCTGACATCGAAGTTAACTTTTTTGTGAGAGTTATTTATTTATTTATTTAAACTTTATTGCACAAAACAAAGAAAATTGTACAAATGGCGGACTTAATGCTAAAAGGCATTCTCTACCAGTCAACCATTGGGCCAAACCCAGTTATGCTAATTGGGTGTCCCTAGAAGTGAAAATTCCCTAATAATCACTTAATCACAGTCATTTCCAAGCCTTATAGAGGCGTTGGGTGACCAGAAGACTGGCCAGGCCTACTACCGCGAAAATCGAAATTCGTAAATTTCGAGGATTTTTCTCTGTTACCCCAAAGAAGACCTTAGAGTGAGAGAGACAAATCCTCGAAATTTACGAATTTCGTTTTTGCGGTAAGGCCGCAGTATTTCGCGCAAAGAATTAGCATAGCAGTCCAGCGCGGTAATGCGGCCAGCCTTCTGGGCACTCTATCTCCCCAGCAGGACCTGGGGCAAATTTATTATTTATAATTTATGTTTACTGTAATAATACTGTTTCTTGTGTTTTTTGAAATAAAAATGTTTCACCTAATCTTCAAAAATTTTTTTTTTAAAAAACGACTTCAACGGATTCTTACATGATCCCAACATCAGACCCCGACTTGGTGCCAACGAGCCATCTCTGCTTGTTTTGAAATCGGTTAAAAAACGAATTATCGAAATCAGTTGCCGTGATATTGAGTTATTCGTCGATTTCTTGCTTTGATTTCTCGTGCACATGCTTAATTACTTATGTACAATTTTGTGACTTATATGATTTTCTCATGGATGTCATTGTCGGAACTGGACCAAATTTTAATGGGACCAATCGGTGAGCATTAGCTTTCAAATAAAAAAATGTATTTTTTTTTTTCCTAATCGATTCACCCAGTCGAAAGTTATGAGGTAACAAACATAAAATAGTACGGCACTAGTGTTAAAAACAGGAAATACGAAACGAGTGGCGATGTTTTAAAACGCGACCGAAGGGAGTGTTTTAAATCGACACGAGTTACGAATTTCCTTTTTGTCTCGTACAGTCACGTCTAATAATGTGTACCTATACATTTCGGAACGTATGTCAAAGGCATAATTAAGGTTCAAAATCGTATACATATTATTAGAGCCGACCGTACGACGTTGTTTAGTACAGATGGCTCTCCGAAGTTTTGAACCTGACGTAAAATGAGCCACTTCTCGCACTAGAGAGTACAAAAGGCACCATCTGTACTAAAAAAAAATACACACAGTCCAATTGAGGACTTTTTTGAAGCCAGTTGAAAAATTTTAAGTCAGTTTGGAAAAATATACCTAAAAGCAAAAGCTAGGAAGGAGATAGAAGCATCCGTAACCTTAACCCCTTTTAAGGGTTTTTTTTTAGGTAGGTACCTAGTTATTAACTTAAATAAAACTTTATTTAAGATAATATTTTAATATCATCATCATCAGCCAATTGACGTCCACTGCTGGACATAGGCCTTCCCCAGAGAGTTCCACAAAGATCGGTCGTGAGCTGTCCGCATCCATTGGACACCCGCAACCTTTACAAGGTCGTCGCTCCATCTTGTGGGGGGCCTTCCCACGCTGCGCCGTCCAGTGCGTGGTCGCCACTCGAGAACACGCCGACCCCACCGGTCATCGGTCCTCCGGGCAATATGGCCAGCCCACTGCCACTTCAACCTGGCGATTCTTCGGGCTACGTCAGTCACTTTCGTTCTTCTGCGGATCTCGTCATTCCTGATGCGATCTCGCAGAGAAACCCCGAGCATTGCCCTCTCCATCGCTCGTTGAGTGACTCTGAGCCTCCTAATGAGTCCCATA
>JALPQI010029876.1:0-12478 GCA_025490895.1 Thaumatotibia leucotreta
AAAAAAGTTCCCGCCATCTTGGATTTTAGAATGGACCCGGAAATCGTATTCCACTTATGCGAATTAGTCGGAAACGAGTACAATGATGAAAATTGCAAAATAAAAAGTTCCCGCCATCTTGGATTTTAGAATGGACCCGGAAATCGTATTCCACGTATGCGAATTAGTCGGAAACGAGTATAATGATGAAAGTTGCAAAATAAAAAGTTCCCGCCATCTTGAATCTTAGAATGGACCCGAAAATCGTATTTCTCGTACGCGAATTAGTCAGAAACGAGTATAATTATGAAATTTGCAAAAAAAGTTCCCGCCATCTTGGATCTCAGAATGTATCCGAAAATCGTATTCCACGTATGCGAATTAGTCAGAAACGAGAATAATGATGAAAATTGCAAAAAAGTTCTCGCCATCTTGGATCTTAGAATGGACCCGGAAATCGTATTACACGTATGCGAATTAGTCAGAAACAAGTATAATAATGAAAATTACAAAAAAAGTAGCCGCCATCTTGGATCTTAGAATGGACCCGGAAATCGTATTACACGTATGCGAATTAGTCAGAAACGAGTATAATAATGAAAATTAAAAAAAAAAGTAGCCGCCATCTTGGATCTTAGAATGGACCCGGAAATCGTATTACACATATGCGAATTAGTCAGAAACGAGTACAATGATGAAAATTGCAAAAAAAAGTTCCCGCCATCTTGGATCTTAGAATGGACCCGGAAATCGTATTACACGTATGCGAATTAGTCAGAAACGAGTATAATAATGAAAATTACAAAAAAAGTAGCCGCCATCTTGGATCTTAGAATGGACCCGGAAATCGTATTACACATATGCGAACTAGTCAGAAACGAGTACAATGATGAAAATTGCAAAAAAAAAGTTCCCGCCATCTTGGATTTTAGAATGGACCCAAAAATGATATTCCACGTATGCGAATTAGTCAGAAACGAGTACAATGATGAAAATTGCAAAAAAAGTTCCCGCCATCTTGGATTTTAGAATGGACCCGGAAATCGTATTCCACGTATGCGAATTAGTCAGAAACGAGTATAATGATGAAAATTGCAATATAAAAAGTTCCCGCCATCTTGAATCTTAGACTGGACCCGGAAATCGTATTGCACGTATGCGAATTAGTCAGAAACGAGTACAATGATGAAAATTGCAAAAAAGTTCCCGCCATCTTGGATCTTAGAATGGACCCGGAAATCGTATTACACATATGCGAATTAGTCAGAAACGAGTACAATGATGAAAATTGCAAAAAAAAGTTCCCGCCATCTTGGATCTTAGAATGGACCCGGAAATCGTATTACACGTATGCGAATTAGTCGGAAACGAGTATAATAATGAAAATAACAAAAAAAGTAGCCGCCATCTTGGATCTTAGAATGGACCCGGAAATCGTATTACACGTATGCGAATTAGTCAGAAACGAGTATAATAATGAAAATTACAAAAAAAGTAGCCGCCATCTTGGATCTTAGAATGGACCCGGAAATCGTATTACACATATGCGAATTAGTCAGAAACGAGTACAATGATGAAAATTGCAAAAAAAGTTCCCGCATTCTTGGATTTTAGAATGGACTCGGAAATCGTATTCCACTTATGCGAATTAGTCGGAAACGAGTATAATGATGAAAATTGCAAAAAAAAGTTCTCGCTATCTTGGATTTTAGAATGGACCCGGAAATCGTATTCAACGTATGCGAATTAGTCGGAAACGAGTATAATGATGAAAGTTGCAAAATAAAAAGTTCCCGTCATCTTGAATCTTAGAATGGACCCGAAAATCGTATTTCACGTACGCGAATTAATCAGAAACGAGTATAATTATGAAATTTGCAAAAAAAGTTCCCGCCATCTTGGATCTCAGAATGCACCCAAAAATCGTATTCCACGTATGCGAATTAGTCAGAAACGAGTATAATGATGAAAATTGCAAAAAAAAGTTCTCGCTATCTTGGATTTTAGAATGGACCCGGAAATCGTATTCAACGTATGCGAATTAGTCGGAAACGAGTATAATGATGAAAGTTGCAAAATAAAAAGTTCCCGTCATCTTGAATCTTAGAATGGACCCGAAAATCGTATTTCACGTACGCGAATTAATCAGAAACGAGTATAATTATGAAATTTGCAAAAAAAGTTCCCGCCATCTTGGATCTTAGAATGGACCCGGAAATCGTATTACACGTATGCGAATTAGTCAGAAACGAGTATATTAATGAAAATTACAAAAGTAGCCGCCATCTTGGATCTTAGAATGGACCCGGAAATCGTATTACAAGTATGCGAATTAGTCAGAAACGAGTACAATGAAAAAAATTGCAAAAAAAAAATTCCCGCCATCTTGGATTTTAGAATGGACCCAAAAATGATATTCCACGTATGCGAATTAGTCAGTAAAAAGTATAATGATGAAAATTGCAAAAAAAAGTTACCGCCATCTTGGATCTCAGAATGGACCCGAAAATCGTATTCCACGTATGCGAATTAGTCAGTAAAAAGTATAATGATGAAAATTGCAAAAAAAAAGTTCCCGCCATCTTGGATTTTAGAATGGACCCGGGAATCGTATTCCACGTATGCGAATTAGTCGGAAACGAGTATAATGACGAAAATTGCAAAAAAAAGTTCCCGCCATCTTGGATCTTAGAAAGAACCCAAAAATTATATTCCACGTATGCGAATTAGTCAAAAACGAGTATAATGTTGAAAATTGCAAAAAAAGTTCCCGCCATCTTGGATTTTAGAATGGACCCGGAAATCGTATTCCACTTATGCGAATTAGTCGGAAACGAGTACAATGATGAAAATTGCAAAATAAAAAGTTCCCGCCATCTTGGATTTTAGAATGGACCCGGAAATCGTATTCCACGTATGCGAATTAGTCGGAAACGAGTATAATGATGAAAGTTGCAAAATAAAAAGTTCCCGCCATCTTGAATCTTAGAATGGACCCGAAAATCGTATTTCTCGTACGCGAATTAGTCAGAAACGAGTATAATTATGAAATTTGCAAAAAAAGTTCCCGCCATCTTGGATCTCAGAATGTATCCGAAAATCGTATTCCACGTATGCGAATTAGTCAGAAACGAGAATAATGATGAAAATTGCAAAAAAGTTCTCGCCATCTTGGATCTTAGAATGGACCCGGAAATCGTATTACACGTATGCGAATTAGTCAGAAACAAGTATAATAATGAAAATTACAAAAAAAGTAGCCGCCATCTTGGATCTTAGAATGGACCCGGAAATCGTATTACACGTATGCGAATTAGTCAGAAACGAGTATAATAATGAAAATTAAAAAAAAAAGTAGCCGCCATCTTGGATCTTAGAATGGACCCGGAAATCGTATTACACATATGCGAATTAGTCAGAAACGAGTACAATGATGAAAATTGCAAAAAAAAGTTCCCGCCATCTTGGATCTTAGAATGGACCCGGAAATCGTATTACACGTATGCGAATTAGTCAGAAACGAGTATAATAATGAAAATTACAAAAAAAGTAGCCGCCATCTTGGATCTTAGAATGGACCCGGAAATCGTATTACACATATGCGAACTAGTCAGAAACGAGTACAATGATGAAAATTGCAAAAAAAAAGTTCCCGCCATCTTGGATTTTAGAATGGACCCAAAAATGATATTCCACGTATGCGAATTAGTCAGAAACGAGTACAATGATGAAAATTGCAAAAAAAGTTCCCGCCATCTTGGATTTTAGAATGGACCCGGAAATCGTATTCCACGTATGCGAATTAGTCAGAAACGAGTATAATGATGAAAATTGCAATATAAAAAGTTCCCGCCATCTTGAATCTTAGACTGGACCCGGAAATCGTATTGCACGTATGCGAATTAGTCAGAAACGAGTACAATGATGAAAATTGCAAAAAAGTTCCCGCCATCTTGGATCTTAGAATGGACCCGGAAATCGTATTACACATATGCGAATTAGTCAGAAACGAGTACAATGATGAAAATTGCAAAAAAAAGTTCCCGCCATCTTGGATCTTAGAATGGACCCGGAAATCGTATTACACGTATGCGAATTAGTCGGAAACGAGTATAATAATGAAAATAACAAAAAAAGTAGCCGCCATCTTGGATCTTAGAATGGACCCGGAAATCGTATTACACGTATGCGAATTAGTCAGAAACGAGTATAATAATGAAAATTACAAAAAAAGTAGCCGCCATCTTGGATCTTAGAATGGACCCGGAAATCGTATTACACATATGCGAATTAGTCAGAAACGAGTACAATGATGAAAATTGCAAAAAAAAGTTCCCGCCATCTTGGATCTTAGAATGGACCCGGAAATCGTATTACACGTATGCGAATTAGTCAGAAACGAGTATAATAATGAAAATTACAAAAAAAGTAGCCGCCATCTTGGATCTTAGAATGGACCCGGAAATCGTATTACACATATGCGAACTAGTCAGAAACGAGTACAATGATGAAAATTGCAAAAAAAAAGTTCCCGCCATCTTGGATTTTAGAATGGACCCAAAAATGATATTCCACGTATGCGAATTAGTCAGAAACGAGTACAATGATGAAAATTGCAAAAAAAGTTCCCGCCATCTTGGATTTTAGAATGGACCCGGAAATCGTATTCCACGTATGCGAATTAGTCAGAAACGAGTATAATGATGAAAATTGCAATATAAAAAGTTCCCGCCATCTTGAATCTTAGACTGGACCCGGAAATCGTATTGCACGTATGCGAATTAGTCAGAAACGAGTACAATGATGAAAATTGCAAAAAAGTTCCCGCCATCTTGGATCTTAGAATGGACCCGGAAATCGTATTACACATATGCGAATTAGTCAGAAACGAGTACAATGATGAAAATTGCAAAAAAAAGTTCCCGCCATCTTGGATCTTAGAATGGACCCGGAAATCGTATTACACGTATGCGAATTAGTCGGAAACGAGTATAATAATGAAAATAACAAAAAAAGTAGCCGCCATCTTGGATCTTAGAATGGACCCGGAAATCGTATTACACGTATGCGAATTAGTCAGAAACGAGTATAATAATGAAAATTACAAAAAAAGTAGCCGCCATCTTGGATCTTAGAATGGACCCGGAAATCGTATTACACATATGCGAATTAGTCAGAAACGAGTACAATGATGAAAATTGCAAAAAAAAAGTTCCCGCCATCTTGGATTTTAGAATGGACCAAAAAATGATATTCCACGTATGCGAATTAGCCAGAAACGAGTACAATGATGAAAATTGCAAAAAAAGTTCCCGCCATCTTGGATTTTAGAATGGACCCGGAAATCGTATTCCACGTATGCGAATTAGTCAGAAACGAGTATAATGATGAAAATTGCAATATAAAAAGTTCCCGCCATCTTGAATCTTAGAATGGACCCGGAAATCGTATTGCACGTATGCGAATTAGTCAGAAACGAGTACAATGATGAAAATTGCAAAAAAGTTCCCGCCATCTTGGATCTTAGAATGGACCCAAAAATGATATTCCACGTATGCGAATTAGTCAGAAACGAGTATAATGATGAAAATTAAAAAAAAAAAGTTCCCACCATCTTGGATCTTAGAATGGACCCAAAAATGATATTCCACGTATGCAAATTAGTCAGAAACGAGTATAATGATGAAAATTGCAAAAAAAGTTCCCGCCATCTTGGATTTTAGAATGGACTCGGAAATCGTATTCCACGTATGCGAATTTGTCAGAAACGAGTACAATGATGAAAATTGCAAAAAAAAGTTCCCGCCATCTTGGATTTTAGAATGGACCCGGAAATAGTATTCCACGTATGCGAATTAGTCGGAAACGAGTATAATGATGAAAATTGCAATATAAAAAGTTCCCGCCATCTTGAATCTTAGAATGGACCCGGAAATCGTATTGCACGTATGCAATTTGTGAGAAACGAGTACAATGATGAAAATTGCAAAAAAGTTCCCGCCATCTTGGATCTTAGAATGGACCCAAAAATGATATTCCACGTATGCAAATTAGTCAGAAACGAGTATAATGATGAAAATTGCAAAAAAGTTCCCGCTATCTTGGATTTTAGAATGGACTCGGAAATCGTATTCCACGTATGCGAATTAGTCGGAAACGAGTATAATGGTCAAAATTGAAAAAAAAAAAAGTTCCCGCCATTTTGGATTTTAGAATGGACCCGGAAATCGTATTCCACGTATGCGAATTAGTCGGAAACGAGTATAATGATGAAAATTGCAAAAAAAAAAGTTCCCGCCATCTTGGATTTTAGAATGGACCCGGAAATCGTATTCCACGTATGCGAATTAGTCGGAAACAAGTATAATGATGAAAATTGGAAAAAAAGTTCCCGCCATCTTGGATTTTAGAATGGACCCGGAAATCGTATTCCACGTACATGCGAATTAGTCGGAAACGAGTATAATGATGAAAATTGCAAAAAAAGTTCCCGCCATCTTGAATCTTAGAATGGACACAATGGCAAATTCAAAAAATATAGACACAATAAGAGAAAATTAGTATTAGCCTTTTTTTTCTTACAGAGTTTGTTGGATGTTGGACAGAGTAGAGAGCTTTTTATTGCCAATGATATAGGTAGAGTGCCATTAGTAAGAGTTTAATTATTATTTCGCTATGTGAGTTTGATATTGAAGCGTAGAATAGAAACAGAATGCAATGCTCAGATTACCTTCAATTTTCTATGCCTCTCGTTTCGTTTGTTGCCAGCTCGTCAGATTACGGTAAAGCAAAGAGAATGCTGACGACGGCAACGCCGCGCCGCAATGTATTTGTTATATAATTCGGATATACCCTAATCAGCTATTTATTGTTATCAGTTGTTATGTTACGGGTTCAAATCCTAGCATATGACTTGTAATGTATGTATTTTTTTGTTATTATTAGTGATGTAGGGACTTTTTACTTTTTTTTTTATTGTATTTATTAGTTTTTTGGTTTTATAGACCTCCTTAAACATTTAAAATCAATATATGCAAGATTTTGTTTAGCGACATCTATAGATTATTTCTGTCAAGACTCGAGCAGTGTACTGTTTGACGCGTATCGAGAAAAACGCATAAAAATATGCACGTGCAATAATAGATGGCGCTGAAATCAATTTATTCCAAAAATAGTTAATTTTTTTATTTACTAATTTACTCTTCTAGAAAGGGTGGTTTTGACTATTTTCGATGTATGATGCTAAATTAATTAAAACTGTGCACTAACAGGTAGTAAATATCTGGATTTCAAATAAAACTAAATCTATTACTAGTGAATCGTGCTCCTAGTGACATCTATTGTAACATATTCCGAACTATTTGAGCCTTCTATGAAACAGACCCTCTATATTTGGGTACTTTGTGGTAGTACCAATGCACTGTGGAATTCAATATAAGTATTCATTTACAATTAATACATAATATCACAAGGTAACAACATAATTAAGCAAAACATACAAATTAACACATAATAGATGACTCCCTTTTATCCATCGCCTCACAGAACCTCATACATTCAACACACAGAGCCGCCCAGCTACTAGCAAAAACATCACATTCTGGTGCCGAAACGAGGAGCGCGTCAAGGAGTTGAAGGGCACGGACAAGAGGAGATTTCCTGTGGGACACAGTGCGAGTTTTTGGCACCGCCATCAACTGCAGACTTCGTGGTCGGAAATTAAATCTGGCCTTCTCCATTGATGGAACAAACAGGCGCACAAGCTGTGCAACCAGATCTGGACAGTCCGAATTTCCTCGCAAAACGTTACACGCTGTAGTAATAAGCCCAAAGTTACGTCTTACTTCTAGAGAATGGAATCCTAAAATTCCAAGTAGAAATTTAGTGGGATACATGTACGGATAATAAAAATACAGCTTCTTGTATAGAAAACGCAGAAAGGCTTTTTGAATTTTCTCTAGAAGTAACACATACGTCGCTTCATGCGGATTCCAGACAACACACGCTGTCTCTAGTTTGCTTCGGACTAGTGCAGTGTAAACTAACTTGATGGCCCTAGGGTCATAAAAATCGCGCCCGTTCCGGATTACAAACCCCAGTCTCTTGTAACAATTTTTAGCCAACTCTTTTAGATGGTCATGGAAGTTGAGCTGTGTCAGCTGTGTATCGAATATCACACCCAAGTCACGGATGGATTGAACCCGAGTAATAACTTCTGATCCCAAGTAATATTCGACTAACAAGGGCCTATTTGCTCGGCTATACGTCATCAACGAGCATTTAGCCGAATTGAAATGGAGTTTATTAATGATACTCCATTGATAAACGCTATCGACATCTTTCTGCAATGATATGCAGTCCCTCAATTGCTGAACCCCATAAACAAGTTTTAAGTCGTCAGCGTATAGCAAACACCCAGCATACTTAAGGACGGAGGCTAAGTCGTTGATCATGATACTAAAGAGAAACGGACCCAAAATCGAACCCTGGCTGACTCCGGAACGTGTGTGGTAAAATTCTAAATTAAGGTAGTGAATTGCCATGGCTAAGGTTTTGAATAATAATCTTCAGTTGTTTCTATTGAGTTTTTTGTTTATCAGGCATATTCCCTAATTAAACGTAGGTAACTATTATGCAAACACATACGTGTAGGACTCTTGGCAGCATATTGCAGTAACGCCTTTATTAACCGTTCGGACGTCACCACTGTCAGGACCATTTCCATAATAACGGGATGTGACGCAGACGCCATCGCCTCGTCGTTCCGGCATCGCGCGCCAGAAGGATTGCTTGATTAGTTGTTTGTCTTCAGGGGGGCTATACGGCTCGGCAGTGGGAGACTCCGGTCAGCATTTACGTACATTTTCGGTATAGGTCAATTCTACTCTGGTATATAGAATCAGTTTGTAGATAAACGTGTTATGATGAGAGATTTACCTATTTTTTTATTTGGTGCCTGAAACTTGTTACAGTATTAGTAAGATAAAGTAAACATGGCTTTAAATATGTTGTTTTTTTGCACTACGAGTAAAAAAGCATATTAGCCACATCTCGGTGGAAAATCAAGCTGATGCTGATGATTTTGTGTCAGTAAGAGGCTCCCTCTCATTCGCAGATATCCATGATTTGCGGCAGTGAGGCTGTTGCCGATTTTCCACCGAGATATGGCTAATATCCCTTTAACATTACAAGATCCCGTTTGTTGATGAGTAGATACTTATACCTATCTTCATACTTATTTAGGTGAAACCCCCGAGTCTCAAAACCAGCCAGTTCTGATTCATAAGCATAATTAATGTATTAAGATCGCCCGCGCTCGCAATTCGCTGGCATTACCATTATGACATGATTGATCTTTTGTAGTCGTGTTGTGTGAAGTATATTATTCATAATTCACTTGGTAATAGATCCAGTATAATATGTATGACGCCGAATCTTTGGATACCAGGACATATTAGGTAGGTATACTGGTAAAACTGGTATAGCGTAAGTAGGTATGTCCGAGCCTACAGTAGTATTGTAGTATTTTTATTATTTTTCCTTCCACCTTGTCCTAAACAGCATACAATGATGTGTGTATCGTATCGACGCCGTAGTATACTTACTATGAACTCTAAGTAACATTTTGCCAATTTTGGGATTATAAAGTAATCATGCACTAAATTTAATTTAGCATCTTTACTGAAGACTGGTTCGATACTCTGTATATTTGATTTTACCATGATGATGATGATGATGACTGACGACCGGTTCGATACTCTTTCTATTTAGCCATATATGTAATAATAGTTAAATGACAGTAGGTACCGCGTAAGTCATGGTAGGTTCCTTAATTACTTTGCTGCCAAGATAAATGTAGGTATTAATTAGGTACTCTTAGATACCGATCATTTCATATAAATAGGTACTTGCTGATTAAATTTTAGCAAAATTCGCCCAGAATGTGTTCATAAAATTTCCGAAGGATCTGCATGCGAGCGTGGGCGTACCATCGCGCTCGAAGCGTCAAGAAACCACTAAATGTAAGAGTAGATTATAGGAGCCCGAAAAATGATTTATATTATCTACTTGCCATATTTTGTCTTTGAAAAGGGTTTATTTTATGTGGACGCGCCTTGATTACAAATTGCAAATTCATGCAACTACACGGTAAAAACAGGTCACTTCAACTAAAACAAATTTCTTCAATGCTAAGCAAATATTTTTAATCTAAGAATATGATCCTCTCCCTATAGCCGTAAAAAATATTTTCTTAAAAACAGATTAATTTACTCTCAGTATTTGCTTTTTATACCAAGATAGTATAACTTGAATACAAATAAACAAAAATCAAAATAAGAATGCTTTATCTAATTGCTTTAAAATTAGTTTACTTTACTTCAAGAATCACAATTACTTCAAATAAGAAAACATGAAATCAAACTAAAACAATGTCACAACAATCAAGAATTTGTATCTTGCAAACAGAAAATTTTCTTCAATTAAATATTTTAAGACTTTTTGTTATAAGACAAATCAGTGATCTTGGGCATAACGCCCATACCTATATCTTATAATAAGCATTTTACTCTTGAAACCAGAATATAATTGAAGAAAAATGAATTTTTCAACTGAGAAATGCTACAGTCAGACTGGTACAAATATATTTTAAGACAATACGTTTTTGATTTGATTCCAGTAAATATGCTGAGAATATATGTTTTCTCAAACAAAGATATCCTTTTTATCTGTGTACGTAGGTACTAACTAGGTACCTAGCATACACAATCGTAGGTACTGCTTCCATTCTACCGCACAGCTTAAGCCATTGTCAAATTATCAATAGGCGCTTAATTGGTTATCTAAGCTATATACGGCGCACTTACCTGCTGTCAATGACGAAGACATACCACACTGAATAATACTTATCGGCGCTGGCGGTTAAGCTGTGTAGGTAAATAAAACTAAGTATTAATGTAAGTATATGATTGCGGCCTGAGAAATTGAAAACACAACAGGATTTGCAAGTCTGTAGGTATCTCAGGTTAACCTGCATAGAAAAGCAAAGCAACCTTTCACTGCATAAGAGGCTTGGAGATGTAGTTGATGTCATGATAAATTGGCGCGAACGTTGTCGTCGCTGCACTGTGTTGCTTTGCGTGCACTGCTCAGAAGAACCAATGTAGGAGTAATCTTGAGGGCTTTAACAAATATATGCAATCGGAGCTCAAAGTGTACGTATGGCGCAGAGGCAAGTGCTTGCGTTTAGAAGTTAGCAATAGGCTTTTTGCGCGAGAGGGGAGTATCGATGCGCGCGCGCTGCTTCGCTAGTGCCGAGCAAACTTTCCAGCCGCGTACGCGCAACTCGTAGCGAAAAACGCCGCGCCGCGACGTTCGCTAGAAGTGCGAACACTAACTTATCGAATACGTTTCTTAGAATAATAATGTAAAACAAAACCCTTTCAATATTTTTAAAACATCTATGAATCCTCGCAAAAACCCTCGATTTGTTAGTAAAGGAAGTTATAGAACATTTCCTTCAGTGTGAAAATAGTTATCGCATGGTTGTATGATAAGGTTTCCTAATTTCAAACTACGGTAAGTCGTTATTTCGTAATTTTTATGATCCTACCACATGTGAGAGATAAAATCTAAAGATTATTGTTTGTTTAAGCGGTACAAAACACAGGTATCTTAATGATTCCAATATTAATACACCCGAGGTCAAATAAAAAACCTACGGGTCATTATCTGATTTTAATAATAGAATTTCAGTTCAATTAAAAACTTTCAGTCCGATAACTTCGTAGATACTTAATAAAACATCTCGCCTATTTTTGTAAAATAACTTAAATATTATTTACCTACCTAACAATCTTAAAATAGGTACTTACATAAATATACCTAACGCTAACGTAAACTTTACTTCCCTACTCATGGTACATAGAAAAAAAGCGAACTAAGTGCCGAAGAAGAAGAGTATGAAGTTCTGTTCTGGTTTCCATCAATTATCAGCAAGTCCACTTCCTCACGTTTCACATTTGAATGGAAAATGTTTGTTGATAAAAATACATAAATTGTTGTATAAGTAAGTATACATACATTACACAACGATTACTGATTACTGGTAAGTGATTACTTATTTATGTACTTACAAGATTCAGGATTTCCTTGATTCCTGACGGATCACGTTAGAATAATGTTTTGACATAAGAAATGTGGCCAATCTTGCAATAATATTATACTTTTGATTATAAAAAATTAAATTTAGCAATGACGGATAACTGAACTAAGGCTATTGTTATCATACTATTGTTATTATACAAGGGGGCAAAGTTGTTGTTTAACTGTCGTGCCAATATTGAGACCTGAGCTAGCGAAAGATTCCAAAATTGAGCCACGAGCGTAGCGAGTGGTTCAAAAACTGGAATCTTGAGCATTGCGAAGGTCTCAAGGCACGAAAGTTGAACAAACTTTGCCACCAAGTGCAATACAACTTTTTTCCCCTCACTATCGCGAG
>JALPQI010029877.1:0-17383 GCA_025490895.1 Thaumatotibia leucotreta
TCTATATTTGGGACAGTTAATCTACGGCGTCTTGCTGTAAATATCCATTTCAAGGAGCTAAATGATCTTTCCACGTCGACAGTTGTAATAGGTGCATATTTTTTTTTTGTAGGAATCAATTGATTCACGAGAAGTTTGAGATTGAAGTTCTATTTCTTTGCCTTGTACCAACTCATTTATAATTTTTAGTGTGCTATAGCCAAAATTCTTCTTTAACACCCAACTTCAGTTTATCATAAATCTGTTTTCCTTTTACGCTCATGTTTAATTTGGAAACATCTCTATAGGTTTCATGAACTATTTTTAAATGATTTGCTATGAAATTTAAGTCGCTTTTTATATTAGCATTTCCAAACGCTCTTTTTGCCTTTCTAATCCTCTGGGCTTCGGTGGGACTGAATGTATTTAGAACACGTTTCACTTCATCGTAATGTTTGCTGTAATACGTTGCAGCTTCTATCCAGGTTCCCCGCTGAATAATTGTTGGTCGGGGTGGTAAAGGCACTCCGGGGAGCATTTCTTTAAACTTTTGTATTCTTTTAGGATATTTCAAAAATGTCTTCTTAACATTTGCGATTAAATCATTGGCAAACGATTGGGAAAAATACATTTTAAATTTCTTCCAGCCTTTAGCATGTAGCCCACACCGTCAGTTAAAAGTAAAAGTACTTTATTGTGATTATTATGGTTAGCACCCCATAATTCATCAAGAGCACTTGTGACCGTATTGGATATTGATACATTGTTCGTGCTGTCTAACCGTTTACTGGATATCAAGTGTTGAGTGCCAATGTGATCATCACGTAATTACGCTATTACGTTAGCTATTTGACGACCATAATCATCCGTGGTTTCGTCAACACTCACATAATTATATATATCCATTTTTTAGCTCGCTCCGTATTATATTCATTTTTCATCGTAAGCTTTATTGAAATATTCCCGTCGCAGTTGACATTCCGAAGGAACTTTTGCAGTTTTTCCAAATTTACCGGTAACACAATTTTCGATGAAATCTTTAAATATCGGATTGTTTACCTGCGTCCATGGTATATTACAGCCCACAACAAATTTCAAGAGCTCACTATTGAAATCATATTTCATACCTGTATGTTTATTAGATGCGACATATCACGTTACACTAGATTTCGTTTGAGCGAAGCTCACATTGCACTTGGTGCAAAATAATAAAGAATCTCGAACCTCTATCTCTGGATTATTTTCTATCCACGAACGAATAAACTCGTGACGAGTTTTTTTTATCGGAGGCATATTTGTGTTGACTGATTATTTACAGTTTTTTAAAATACAATTGCATATAGTTTATCTACTGGACAAGCAAGGGTAACGGTTGACAATAGGTGTCTAATACAATTGACGATATCTATGAAGCATTTTCTTATAAATGAATAGACTTAACTGAAGAGGTTGATAATGAATGACCAATATAAAATATGTACCTATATATATGTATGATTAATCTTTATTTATTTTTCAATCAATTATTCATTCGGTAGAAACCTACTAGGGTACGATCTGTATTTAAGTAAATACCTACTCTTTGGCTAATGTCAAACGTTCCCGCTCCGAAAACCCCGATGTATGGAGATAACTGCATAAGCATTGCCAGTCTTAACATGTTCAGCTTGTAAATGTCGTCAACTAAACTCCCGGTCGCAACCACGCTGTTGTTTGAGTTATACACCTCACAGCCAGTAGCAGTAAATAAAACTTTGCAACCATTTTTAGCAAGTTGACTAACCGACAACAAGTTCGCGCTTAGCTCAGGAATATAAAGTACGTTTCTCACCTGGATCTGATGCTCATCTTTTTCTACAACGGTATGGATGTTAACTTTACCCATATTTTGTACGGACATATTTTCCTTGTTGGCCACTATTATTCGCTGAATCGGAGGGGACTCAACCTCGTACATCCAGTCTGAGCGTCTTGACAAGTGCCTGCTGCACCCCGAATCCACGTACCAGTCATCTGTTTCCATTGAGCTGAAAGCTGAAAAAACTGCTGAAAAACCACTGTGGTTAGTTTGGTTATTACTAGACTTTTTAACCGGGCACTGACTCTTGAAATGGCTATATTTGTTGCATGTAAAACATCGTGGACCTTTTCCCTTTGCTTTAACACTGTGACTTGCTGTATTTTTGCTTTTAGTGTAGAATGCCGAAGACTCGGAAACCTTCACTTCCTGTAAAAGTTTTGTCTTGATAAAATCCGATGAGATCTTAATGCCGGAACTTTCCAGACCCATGATCATTGGTTTATAGTTGTCCATTCATCTCCGACTTCGAAGCCAATATTCCGCAACTTGTATGCAGTCGTCATAATCTTATTAACGTATTCTTCAATACTGGAACAATTATCTAGTGTTGTGTTGATTAGATCTCTGAGTAAACCCACTCTGCGTGATAGCCCGGAGTCCTCGAAAGCGTTTTGAAGGTCCGTCCATACTTCTTTCGATGTTTGAGCATTTTCGATATGGACGTAATTTATAGGTTCGACCAACAAAATAATTTTCGACTTAGCTCTAACGTCTTTCTTGGTGTCCACATTAGTTCCCGGATCAACATTGCCATAGATCTTCGTGTTCGAGATAAGATTTGACTGCAAACTTCCACGTCGAATAATTTTCCCGGCCGTCGAATTTTTCAATTTTAAATTTTGACATAGCCATTTTCGAGAACGGATTATTTTACGATTTGCGCGAATTGACTTATCTAACACCGCAATCCTATTTTACGGTATATGGGTCGGCCCATAACCTATAGGAAATAATACCGCGTATATTAAATAGAATTAATATATTAGGATTAGCAAAAAGCACAACACATTCGGCAAAGCCGTAAAGGGGAAAGACAGATGGCATAAAGATTTGACGCGTGACATAAGAGTCATATCAACCGGCCAGCTATGGTGCAAAGAGTATGTTTATACTCTTCCAACAAAATGTCACAAGTATTGTAGGCACAACTCTGTTCCTATAGTATGACCGTACATTCTACCACAACATGGAATCAAAATCTTACACTAGCTTAATTTTAAGTAATCTAAATCTGTTCTGTGAAAAAAAACACTTTCATAATATCGCACCTACCTTCCATTCAAACACTATCTGTATTAAAATGGCCACACTGCAACTAACGATAAAATTATAGAACATTTAATTAACGTAACCGGCGGTCCTTTTCTGTCTCTCTCACACGTGTGTGGTCTCACGTTTGACTTGTATTGTTGTTGCAGTCTGTCCTCGCGCCCGGCGACAGCTCGCGATGACTTGCTCCGTGAGGCTCGAGCGCCTCCGCGGCGATGAGGGACACACGAGCATGCGCGGTGGGGAGAAACCTTACACGTGTGAACACTGCGGCGATCGTTACACTGACAAGTTTATTTTAAGGAATCACATACAACGCACTCACCGTTTGTCCAGACACCAAGAGTTATCATGTGCTTTTTGTAGTTGTAAATTTAATACGAAATTGCGTTTACTAGAGCACGAGAAGAGAGAACATGGTGTGTCGTATTTCATGTGTGATGTGTGTGAGTACACGACAGGACATAAAAAAAAATTGCGGGCCCATATAAAGAATCACAATGTAAATACATATCCCAATAAAGGTAATTCACACAAACAACAAAAGATATGCGCCGAGAGAAAGACTTACAAATGTAGCACTTGTGATTACAAGTGTAACGGCAAAATAAGCTTTCTATTTCACAAAATGACACATACTGGCAAGGAGCCTTTTCAGTGTAGCCACTGTGATTACACATGCCCCTGGAAATCACAGCTTGTAACACATCAAATGGTACATACGGGACTGAAGCCATTTCAATGTAGCCTATGCAACAAAAAATTCAGTCAGAAATCAATTCTACAAAGACATGAGATGACACACACTGGCATTAAGCCCTACAAATGTAATCTCTGTGAGTACAGGTGCATTACTCGCCAAGATTTACAAAGGCACCAGAGGATTCATACTGGAGAGAAGCCGTTTAAATGCAGCACATGTGACTTGAAGTTCACTCTGAAATCAAACCTACGAAGACATGAGCTGACACACACTGGCGTTAAGCCTTACAAATGTAATTTCTGTGAGTACAGGTGCATTTGGCCTGGTAACTTAAAAGTTCACCAACGGATTCATACTGGAGAGAAGCCGTTTAAATGCAGCACATGTGACTTGAAGTTCACTCAGAAAATAATTCTACAAAAACATGAGATGACACACACTGGCGTTTAGCCTTACAAATGTAATCTTTGTGAGTACAGGTGCAAAGGGTTATTTACGAAGGCACCAGAAGATTTTATTTATTTATTTATTTAATCTTTATTGCACAAAATAAAAATCATACAAAAGGCGGACTTAATGCTATGAAGCATTCTCTACCAGTCAACCATCGGGCAAAACAGAGAAACAGAGAAAGATTCATACCGGGTAGAAGATATTTATTTGTATCCACTACACTGTGACTGTGGTAGTAAATATTAAAAAAAAAACGTTTTACAAAGACACCTAAAAGAGAAAGATTCTGGTGAACAACGTTAGTGTAGTGTCCTTGAGTGGTCGGGGAACAGGCCCGCGATTGGTCCGCCACAATGCATCATGGAGACCGAGGAGGAAGGCGCGCGCAACCATCTGGCGCGCCCAGCGTGGAGGGTCTTCGGACACCCGCGAAGGAGCTGCCGGCAAGCAGCTGCCGCCCAAGGGGTTGCGAATGTAAGCGAGAGCGTTCTCGTAACCGACATCGACGAGGTGGCATATGGGGGGGTTTTAGTGGGTATACCGTAGGCCTCATTAGACAAATGGGAGTCCCACATAACCGTTCGGGCCCCCTCCCGCACCCGGGCGGTATGCGTAAAGCATTTCTCCCCCCTAAACAAAAAAAAGGAGGCCCGCGATACTGCACTCGACGGTTGCGCTACGTAGGCATGAGGTCCCAACAACTGTCAGATTCATAGCTGAACATAAAATATTGATTCAGCATTTGGAAGTTTATTGATTTGGTAATGGATTGCGACTTCGAACGGTCGCTGAACTGAAGATTGACCTCTAAAACAGGGGTGTAAAGTGACTGGTTTTAAGAATAAATAAACCTGATTATAATTTTCATGTATAGCTGTTATATATCAGAGTATCAGACGATGTTCTATCGAGGAATGTGTAACTTGTCATAAGATCATAGTATATGTATACTCTTAAAATATCTAATGGGAAATATACTTTGTGTTAACTGTTGAGGACAATTTATTATATACAATATAATGGTCTGTTTTTTCTTTTTTTTATAAAATAATCAGAATACAATAAAAAAAAATAAAAAACCTACGATAAACACTAATCGAATAACCCGCCCCGAGTCATTCCCGGTGCAAAAGTTCCCATAATGCTGGCAGCATTGCCGCGCTGAATGGCGATAGACAAAGATAGAATGCTCTTCCTACTAAAATCAGGGAAAGACCCAACAAGCTCGTTTTTAAAACAAGTGTATGTGAATACTTTGCTGACTGAACTAATCATTGTTAATGAGTCTCCTTTGTGTTTTCTATCTGTATTTGTATTTATATATGTGTATAGTTATTTATATATGTAAATATATATTTATATATTAGTGTACCTATATATTATTAATATTATTATCTATGTAATAGTGTATTCAGTATTGGATCAGTTGTTATTTTATTTATTTATTTATTTATTTAATCTTTATTGCACAAAAGAAAATCTTATCGTACAAAAGGCGGACTTAATGCCACAGAGCATTCTCTACCAGTCAACCTTAAGGCAAAACAGAAAAGAATGTAGGCGGTGCAACTTGCAAACTTAATAAAAAGACATACTAAGATAGGATACATACATACATACATAAATATACCTACACTTACATAAATATATGCATAAATATATAATAATAGAAATATATACATATACTATAATATATATCTTACCATAAATTGTACAGTTGTAAGAAGATACTCAATTTTTCTTTGAACTGCCAGTGAAGAAACCCTTTACAGATCGTTTAAAGGCGTAGTTATTTGGAGCTTTTCTAATATTAGGGGGAAGGCCGTTCCACAGACGAGCAACCTGAATACAAAATGAATTTGAGATGAAGCCAGTTCGATGAAGAGGAATAGAGAGGGTCAGATTGCCCGAAGAGCGAAGTTGTCGGTCACGTGAGCCACCAAAGATGTGAAAGAAGGATTTAAGGTATTCAGGAGCTTGCGGATCATTTAATATGGAAAAAAGAGAACAAAGCATGCGGATATTTCTCCTTTGACGGATAAGGGACCAGCCGAGCTGCGTACGGAAAGCTGATACGTGATCGTACTTTCGGAGGTTGAAAATAAAACGGATGCAGTTGTTCAATAGACGGTCCAGTTTGTCTAAAAGTTCCTCGTTCAAATCCGGATAACACACATCACCATAATCGATAATGGGCAATATCAACGCATTTACTAATAAAATTTTGGTTTTGACAGGCAAAAAGTGCTTCAACTTGTTTAAGGAGTGAAGCGATCCCGTAACCTTTCGGCTGATTTCGGCAACTTGAGGTCTCCAACTGAAAGTGCTGTCCAGATATACACCCAGGTCCTTGACACTATTGCTAAAGGGAATTGGTACACCATTGAAATTTACAGGCGAGATCGAATGAAAGTCCAGCTTACTAACCTGTCGAGAACTTCCAATGACTATTGCCTGACACTTCGACGGATTCACGAACAGCCCGAAGCTTTCTGACCACTTTTGAATATGCAAGAGGTCCGAATTCAACTTATCAATAGTGGCTGGAATGTCCGAAGTTTTGCAGTGATCGTAAAGCTGCAAGTCATCAGCATAGAGGTGGAAAGCACAGCGAAGATCAGGGGTGACGAAATTAATAAATGTGGAAAAAAGAAGAGGGGACAGAATTCCACCTTGAGGAACGCCAGTTGCAAGGTCACACCAATCTGACAGGGACCGGCCAACACGGACCGCTTGCTGGCGACCCCCGAGGTAGGCAGAAAACCAATTAAGAGCTGAAGGCGAGAAACTAAGATGTTTAAGTAGCGCCAGAAGAATATCATGGTCTACAGTATTGAAGGCGTTAGAAAAATCGATCAAAATGAGAACTGTGACCATTTGATCCTCCATACCGCGTCTAATATCTTCAGTCACTTTCAGAAGCGCTGTGCACGTGCTGTGGCTTGATCGAAAACCTGACTGAAAGGGGCTCAGCAAATGATGAGAGTGAATATAATGAGAAAGTTGCTTGTGCGCCACCGCTTCAGCGATTTTCGACAAAAAGGGCAGAATAGAGATAGGACGAAAATTGCTAACCGAAGTGGGATTATTAATTTTGGGAAGAGGGATGACAAAAGCTTTCCGCCATAAAGAAGGAAATACGCCATTAACCAATGAGTAATTAATAATGTGAGTGATTACGTGAAGTACACAGTCCAGAACTGAGACTATCATGCAACGACTCACATCATCGCAACCCACAGCGTTAGATTTGATGGCTTGAATAATTTTCCTGACTTCAGCTTGAGATGTTGGACAGAAAGAAAAACAATCTGTCAAGGAAGAGGGTAGGGATGAAATAAATGAAATAGTTGCAACTTTGATTTTGTCGTCAACAGAAGTTGCCGAAGAAAAGTGTAAATTAAGGTCATTCAAAGAAAAAGACGAGCCACTAACTCCAACGGATTGCTTACCAAAACCCAGAGAATTTAGGAACTTCCAAACGTCGGCCATAGAAGAAGACGAGACATTAGTGTGAATGAACCGACGTTTCGCAGCGCGCACCACTTGATTGCACCGGTTTCGAGCCACCTTGAAAAGCTTCCAGTTATCATCCGTGCGGTCACGCTTGAACAATCTGAAGGCTCGATCCCTCCTCCGCATGGACATACGAACGATGTCGGTGATCCAGGGTGCTGGAGGACGCCTCACGCGAACAGCACGTATTGGAGCGTGCCTATCAAAGAGCCCAAGAACCGCAGAATTAAATATAGACACCTTAGCATCAATCAGAGTGGCAGTCAATACCGGAGACCAATCAATGGCACCCGCATCCCTGATAAGAGAGTCAGTATTTATTTTGGTGAAGCTTCGCAAGTATACGACGACAGGTTTGCATTTCGGTGGCTTAATTTTATAGCATGCATATATAAGGTCGTGATGAGAGAAACCCGGGGCGGCAAACTGTCCATGCTTTACAATAAGAGGCGGGGTTGAAGCGAGTACAACGTCTAACCACGTATCAGTAGTAGCGGTGTGGTGTGTTGGAGCCAGGGGAAGCAAAGACAAGTTTACGGACTGCAGCAGCTCTTTCAATCTACGACTGCGACTCGAATCTTGGCAAAGGTTAGTGTTAAGATCGCCCATTACTAGGTGATGCGTGTAATCCGTGCTCAACGACTCCAAAACTTTTTCTAAGTCTGAAAAATAGTCTATAGTGGGTGGACAGTAAACCACTCCAAGAACGGCCTTGACGCCCTTTATATTGATCTCAAGAAAGATCCACTCCGCAGACCCTGAGTAGTTGGATTGTGAGGAATTAAGGACTTTATATGGAATGGAGCTCCTAACATAAATGGCCACGCCACCGCCACCCTTCCCAGTACGATCATTCCTAATTAAAACGTAACCCGGCAAAGAATACGACGTTGAGTCAAGTGATGGCTTCAGCCAAGTTTCGGATACCAGGACTGCGTGGATCAGGTCAGTATGAAATGTGTCAATAAGCTCTGTGTAGTGGGACGGTATGCTTTGAGCATTAATATGGCACACATTAACATTATTTGGGTCAAGTTCACGAGTTAAAAGTGTATTCAAGGTTGGAGAATTGTCAGACGAATTAAGAGAGAGAAAAGATAGGTTATCATCACTGGCAGAGTAAAATGTATCATTATCAGACATAGGCAAGAATAAATAAATATATTATATATATTAGACTAAACTATACTTAAAGACAAAATATAAACCCACAACACAGCAAACATACAATCCTCTGTTCATCCTGCCGGTTTACTAGTTAAGAGAATTTACAAACAGGGTAATCAACAAAAAAAAAAATATTACAGAAAATAAAGGGAACATTAATTACTACACATGACATGATATGTTGCAAGTGGTTAAAATAAAGGCTCGAACAACACTATTGAGCTGTCATCTGACTTTGACAGATCATCTGTCAAAATTGACACTTTTCATTTCAAGATGAATGGCTCCTTTCTAGTTCATTTTTAATTTATTACTTACAAGGTATAATAAAGTTACGAAAAGAAATAGAGGGTAAGAGCATAACAAGAGGTAATGTGAATCATAAAAAAAAAAGCAACAAGACAAAGCTATTCAAGATGTGAAGCAAAACTACCAATACGCGCGTAGCCAAAGCAAATAAAAAGGAAAATAATTAATCGTGGTTACCGCAACCTAAGCACATCAGAACAAAGCACATACAGTCAGTAATGTGACACTGGTTTTACCGCACGTCGCGGCCGCCCTGCCGCGCCACTGGGGTAGACGTGTGCGCCGATGTCAAAATGGTCGGCGGCGGCGTTTGTCAAAAAGTCGGCGGCGGCGGCGTGATTTCGGCGTGAAATCGGCGTGAAGGTCACGTGAATATAAAAGCGGAATTTGATCGTATTCTTTATTATAATTGGGATTTATACAATATAAATGTTCAGTAAACACCACTAATGACCTTAAACACCATCTATTCTGATCAATAGATAACAGTTTTCTCTTCCTATCATGTGCTAAAGCTTGCCCACGAAATAAAGTAGCCAACGTAAAATCAGTCTCCCCTGTTACACAATAGTCCCATGTAGTTCTAACAGCCATGGGACCCTAAACTGATTCTTCTGTTTTATGTTTAACTATCCAATATCCATAAAGATTCGCTTAAAAGTCGTCAATATCAAAATAACTTCAGATAATGCTTAATGCAAAAGTTAACGCCCAAAAAAGTACGATCTTCTGAGACGATTTCAACAATGTTAGACATTGTAGATACGAGATTCACAGTTTATTATAGTTTCGATATTGTAATTTAGTTAAGATCCATTGGGAAACTAACCCAAAATGGCAAAATAAGAACAAACACTGCTAAAATTCAGAAGTTTAAATAAAAGTCCATAATTATAGAGAAATTCATATAAATAAATATAAAACACAGCGTCCGAGAAGAAAGACAAAGAGTTCTTCTTTCTAATAACATCCATGCAAGGTATGGTCTCATTAAAAAAAAAATTATACGGAAATAACTACTTTATTTCGTGGACAAGTCTTAACATAATATGTATTTCCAACAATAACTGGCTTGGACTAACTCTATTCATCTTCGTGATTATGATGATAATAAGGATACGTATTATCTGCCGATGGACATTAGGTCCCCAAATCCCCTATCATAGCATGCCATAAGGATAAATAGTGCGTAGCCCACATCCAATAGATTCCACCTATCTTTGCCAGGTCATAGGTCCATCATATTGGGAGCTTTCCAATGCTGCGTCGACAAGTTTATGCTTGCCTTTCAAAAATTGCTTGCCCCAACGCAATAGCTCGCAAAATTACCCTGTTCAGCCCTCTCTGCCACCTCAGGTCACACATTTTGAGCTACGTTGGTGCTTTCAGTTATTCTACGATTCTCAACATTCCTATTTCAATCTCATAGGGAACTCCTCTTTCCATCAATTAAATAGCTCATTGAGTGATCTTTTTACTAAGCCCATGGTTACCTACCACGTTTTAGAAGTAACACTTGGTCGAAGATTTCGTTTTGAAATATACTGCGGGATATTGAATGAGAAGATATTGTGCTGTCCGGCACTACTTTACTATTGCCTTTTTCTCAAAGTTAGATCCACCCAACTGGACTAGCTGTCTGTCTCCGGTACCCATATTCGTCGACTTTGAGCTTAGATCTTGACTGCAGTTTGTATCTCAAAATCTAAATATTTCATATAGTCTTCGTTGATATTCGTTGTATCTTAAGCCCAACGCATTCAGGGGCATCAATGAGTATATAGTGCTGAAGTTCTCCAAGGTTTCAGCCATAATTACTTTATAGTCGGCGAACCGGACGTGGGTGATGTAACAGATGTACTCACTATTGATGTATATGACAAAGCCCTTTCCAGACCAAAAACTTGAAGACATCTCCCAAAGCAACCAAAAACAGTTTTGACATACTGCAATGGTGTGGGTACTCCTGCTTCGAATACCTTTCTTGAAGATGAACTGGACGCTACAATATAAGTACCGGCAGTCTACTTACTTGTTCTACTCTTTCTTGGTTACTTGTTCTTTGATCACATAGCACACAAAGTTGGAAGACCTGCAAAAACTTATTGTCTCAGGCAAGTTTAAAAGGAAAAGACCGAGCCCCATTCACTGGACAGACCAGATCCGCACCACACTCAACATTCAGGTCGCTGAAGTGGTTCACGATGCCAAAGATCGGGGCCGTTAGCGGAAGATCGTAAAAGAGAAATTGATGACTTGATAATCACGACCCCCGGCATTGTGGTATCAGCGCAAAAAGTCTTCTTGGTACCGCTGGAAATAGTGTATAGTATTTGTTTATGAATAAGGGGGGTTACCTTATTCATAATTTTCATAAACGTCTCGATCGATTCAAATGCTTCATAGGCCACGAACGTTAACCAGAGGGGCAAGTTATACCTCTTGGTCTTCTGTATATGTATAACCTGACGTTGCTTGTGCAAAAACCTGTTGCTGAAGTGGTTCACGCTGCCAAAGATCGGGGCCGTTAGCGGAAGATCATAAAAGAGAAATTAATGACTTGATAATCACGACCCCCGGCATTGTGGTATCGGCGCAAGTAGGAAAAGTCCACTTGGAAATAGGGTATTCATAAATGTCTCGATCGATTCAAATGCTTAGGCCACAAACGTTAACCAGAGAGGCAAGTTATACCTCTCGGTCTTCTGTATAACCTGACGTTCCTTGTGCAAAAACCGAAAACGGCTTGTGCTCCCGCACGGCTGGATGTCATCGAGCCTAAGTATCTACGTGTAATGACTCGATAGGCTGATATTTTAATTCCTGTATAAGAGCATTATGTAAATGTATAAAGCAAATACGAAGCTTAGTCTTTAGTAATTAACCCATAAGAAATAAGTCTGTTATTCAGTCAAGGCCACGCCGATTTCACGCCGACCATTAGTCGGCGGCGGCGGCGTGGCGAAAAAGGTCGGCGGCGGCGTGACGCCGGCGCGGCGCACACGTCTACACTGGGGTCCGCCGCAGCACCCTCATCTGCTGCGTGCTCGGGTGTCGAAGTCATTTGCGGCTGGCCCGCGACCAGGGAATCCTTAAGACGAGAGATGTCATCCTCGGACTCGATGCGATCCCGCTTGCCATTACGCAACTTAACATGTATATTGCCGTCTAAAGACCAGCAGCTCCTCATGCCAAATACCTTGCGTGCTTCCTTGAATAATGCCTGCCGTTGTGGTGTGAGGAACTCGGCTAGAGAAAATGAGGTCCCCTTGAAGGCAGTCTTCTTTTTCCAGACTGATGCTTTCATATTCATATCTGCGAATCGCACCAGAATGGGTCGACTATGTCCCTCAGATGGCTTTCCAAGCCTATGACAGCCTCTAATTGAAGCTAAAGAGAAATCAGGGATATTGAGACGCTCCATTACAATGCAGACAACTTTTGCACCTGCATTTTCATTGTGTTCTTCTGGGACACCATTAAATAAGAGGAACTTTCTTCGGTGCCGCATCTCCATTATATCCTGCGACTTGCTCAATGCAGCAATCTGGTCTCCCATGAGTTTGAGCAAGGCCAAGATGTGCTCTTTGAAGACTGCAAGCTCCTCGCTGACACTAGCCACGGTGGCCTTAGCGGCAGGTGAACTGCTCAGCTTCTGCTCGAACTGTGCTAGCATCTTGCGCACACTGCTCTCCAGGCTCTTCTGCGACTCGGCAATTTGCAGGAAGTTGGACATAGTGCTTTTTGTGTCAAACTTGTAGGTTATGTGAAATGTCAAAACACCAGCAGGACTGAACAGTTGCAATTTACTGTGATTTAGACCATATACAGTGCTACTAACAATTATTCAAAGTATTTGAAGGATAACTGGAAATTTTAACTATTGGAATTTTGAAAATGTAAGTAATTTATAATTTATTAAAAATATTTCACAAGACAACTGTGTTGATGTTTTTAAATCTACCGCCCAAAAAAACTTATTTTGTTCATTGTATAGCTTCTCTTGCACCGCTCACAGTTTCTCTGTTTTGCCCGATGGTTGACTGGTAGAGAATGCTTCATAGCATTAAGTTTTTGTATGATTTTATATGATTTTATTTTGTGCAATAAAGATTAAATAAATAGATAAATAATTTGAATGAATTAAAAATTATGCCCCAAATTATACAGGGTGATCAATCCAAATCGGTCAGTATGGAGGTTTTGGAAACCGTAACAGACAGCGAAATCTTGTCTTAGGAACCATGAGATCGATTTTAGTAAAAAGAAAAATTATGAATGCCATACACTTACAAAAATACGTTTTCACCACACTGCTCGTAAACACGCTGTTTGTCCTTCAATTTTAGAGCGCAAAACTGTGTTTTAATCTTCTTACATACCACATTTTCTTGTAAAAGGTTTTTAATTAAAAGTTCTAAAAATACGACATATAAAAACAATAGGAACATAAAAGTGTTGACACTATGCAAAATTTCAGAACGCATCCGAATATTTTTTCTTTTAAAATCTAAACGAGTTCGGTCGTGTTTTGTTTTCTTTCACTCTTAATTTTCAAGTGTTCGGGTAATTGCGAGATGCGAAAGTGGGATAATTCCGAAAATCACAGAAAAATCGCCAATAACTACATGAGTCTCATTTTGGAATCCTGAATTTTTAAGCATTGCTACGCCAAGATTAATATTTGAGGTTATTGTTTTATTATTTGTTGATTTGTTTATTTTTTGGAAGTTGAGGACTTGCAAATAAATACCTTCTAATTTGTTATGTTTGAGTTTTATTTCGCATGTTTCCTCGCTTTAGTGTGGTGAAAAATGTTGTATTTCACTCGGCAGCAAAGCTTGTTCAACTCTCGTGCCTTAAAACCCTCGCATCGCTCAAGATTCCATTTTATGAACCACTCGCTGCGCTCGTGGTTCAAATTCTGGAATTGACCCGCTTGCTCGGGTTTCAATATTTGCACGAGAGTTAAACAATCACTTTGCTCCCTAGTAAAACAAATAACTATTGATTTGAGTTGATACCATACCGGTTTGCGAAGCGGCGAACGCCATTAAGTCAATATCGGGAGGCAAATAACCAGGCCACGACGGCCTGTGTCGATCATCGCGGCCATACCGCGGACACGGAAATCCGCAAATTTCGAAGATTTGTCTCTGTCTCTCTAACGACAACTTCGTTGGAGTGACAGAGACAAATGCCCGAAATTTACGAACTTCGATGTTCGCGGCAGCAGGCCTGCGCTGCGCTATGCTGGTCAACATATAACAGTAGTGTTACAATATAAGCATTTAATTCTCTATGCGTTGCACAATAATTAAAAATAAACAGCGTACTTAACGCTCAATTAAGCAAAGTACCTGTACAATGGGTTGTGCTCTGAAGAACTGTTCGACATGATGCCAACGTCCACTTTTCATCATCGCACCGCTCGCCACCGACTGGGCGCTCATCCTCACACCTTGCAACCTAAATGGTCGCGCACCGTGCGGTTTCAGAGGAACTTCCTCCCGCGGACGGTCTGTCTGTGGAAGGAGCTCCCTGCCGAGGTATTCCCGTTGGACTACAGTATGGGGTTCTTCAAAAGAGGAGTGTACAAGTTCTTATTGGGTCGGCAACGCGCATGTGACACCCCTGGGGTTGCAGGCGCCCATAGGCTACGGTGACTGCTTTCCATCAGGCGGGCCGTATGCTTGTTTGCCACCGACGTGGTATAAAAAAAAAGTACCTACTCTTGCTACATGATAATCAGTTTGGGTTCAGACCCGGACTCGCGACTACAGTGCTATTTCGAGCCTGATGCCCCCACCAGGGATCGGAAACCGTTATTATTTTCAAACCGTTACCATACGTCAACCCCAAACCATAATCATAAAGTTTTTGTTCTCATTAACCGATACTTCTTAATGTTCTTTGACGGAACGCTTAATGGCCGATTCTGTTCTCAACGAACGGAATAATAACGGTTTTCCTAATTCTGTTGTAAGAGATGAACTGTCATGTCATGTTCTTCTTATAAAGTTTCCGTTACGGTTAATGTTCTTTCAAACGTTTTTGGCCGGGAACGCTACGTTTAGTGTTCTTGGGAACGGAATAATAGTGGTTTTCCTGTCAAAATTGATTTGAACAAATAGACAATCACATGTGGTGCCTATTCTCCGATTAATCGAGATTGAATGACGTTTCGTGTCGTTTACTATTTTAATATTTATGGATACTGGAATAGAGACCCACTAGAAATTTAAAATCTGTTCCAAATTTAAACGCATAACCGAACGTAGTTAAGGAAAAAGGACGCAATACACTACAATCTGCCAATTTGTTTTAAATCCTATGTCAAAAGGAAAAGCCATCAATTTAAGTGACAAAGTGGCACCTTTTCGTTCACCTTTTCACCGCCACGTCAAAAAATAAAAGCGAGCAACACACGCCAAGCAACAAATTGCATGTAAACAACTAACTCAACAAAGTAAGTATCAGCTTCGTAGTGTTAAACGAACATATATTTTATCAGTTATATCAATACATTGGCGGCGAAAAAATGTCCTTACCTACTGTTATCAGGAGGTAATGTTATGATTACAGTCACGTTAATTCCTATAGCAAGGCTAGCATATCTTGTTTTTAACATCAACTTTCCGCCACACTTCTCTTTTTAATCTATACAATTGAAAAAAGACGCGTAGCTGCGAGTTGCTTGTTAATTCAGAGTTTGCAATCTGTCACCAACCTCTTTTGAGAAACTGAACTTGCTTTTCAAAAGAGGTCGATAGATCTGAGTCCGTAGCTATGTTAGCTAACGTGCCAATCAGCCACAGATAAAATATAGGGAAGATTCCGTGTATTAAGACATACCTGAACAAACTATTGTCATCCTTTACCATCTCAGTATGTATTCCATAAGGAAAAAGAGACAAACAAGGTAGTTCTACTCGGTCGTGAATTATATCACCGACTCCATTTTCTTAATTTTTCTTGAACAATGCTACCAACCTGACTAGATAAAATGTCATTACTATTAGTGTTGTCCAGTCTTCATCGTATGCTTTTATCGGCAATAATAATATTTTTACCAAATTAGGTAGCGATGAACAGTGCGAATAAACCTTATTTCCTACCCAGAATCACGATCTTCTGCGATCCTTAATATGTCATGATTTCTAAATCTACACTTTAGGATAAAAATAAAATCACAAAATTAATGAAATATTTTCTTTAATTAAAATGTCGAATGTCATAAGAAGTGTTCTGTCTAAAACGTATGCCACTAGTTGGCGCCACTTAGCGGTAAGGTCCCGCTAAGAAACACAATTACCTAGCCTCAAAGAACAACTAACTAGAAGAAGGTCATTTTATTTTTTTACATAATTTTATTAACTTGTACAAATCATTTAAACACGGAACTATAGGCGCTCTGAGAATTTAGACAAGTTTCTGGACCTGACGCCTCAGTGCTGCCGCCCTGATGAACGGCATTTCAGAAAACCCTCATTATAACATGTTTTACGGAACTTATCATCCCTTAAAGCATACCTAACAATTTTCGTATGATGGCTTCTTTATAATTAATCAGTCTACACAAGTGTCACATGAGTGTCATTATTAAACTAAACTTACTTTACTTTCTGGTTGACATGACATTGGATGATTACCAAATATGGTGGGTACTACGTCAGAATGTAATCACTTATGGGTACGCCCTTGCCTGAAACAACAGCTTAAAAATGTGCGGAGCATATTTTTGAATACTTTTTAGGGCACCAGTCGTCTGCCTTTTTGATATTTTTGACCCATATTAGCCTTTGTTCAGTGAACTGTGGAAACCTGGGTCGCGTTTTATAAAGTTACAATTTACAATTTCGCTGTTTGCCTCTCTTTCTAGCTAATATGTGCGTGCGTTAGAGAGGCAAACAGCGAAATTGTAAATTGTAACTTTATAAAACGCGACCCTGTTGGAAATTAAAAACATCGATTCATTTTCTGAGTTGGCTATCAATAGATTTATCGATATCACGATCGATCGCTTAAGTACAACACTATGCAATACAAATATTTGAATCCCACTATTTATAATTACATTACGAATGCAAATACGAATGGTTAATTCACAAAGCTACACACATGTA
>JALPQI010029881.1:0-10114 GCA_025490895.1 Thaumatotibia leucotreta
CGCGCGCGGCGCCGCGGGGGCAGGTTGTATCACCCCTCCCCGCCGCCTCTGTCATACCGCACCATTGACGCCTTATAATTAGTGCGCCCATTATGTTACATTTGCATGAAGAATACATTTTAATAAAAACTATTTAAAAAAAAGTGTTGATTTTATTTCATAAATGTGATCTATTATCGATACCAATGATATGCTAAAATTTATTGTCCCGGTGAAAAAGTAGCCCTGTATTTTTGATCAATCCTTTATTATCGATTGTACTTCTCATTATACAGGATTTACATCATCCACTGAAAACCTTGAACGGGGTCATTTGGTAGGTTATAATGAACAATATTTACTATGGAGCTAACAAGCGGACAAAATTCTCTTTCGTATGAAAAAGACAATTTTTTTACATTTCGATATTGGTTCCATAGCAATAGTTTCAGTATACCTACTAAATCAGTTCAGGGTTTTCATTGGGTCAGAAAACACGTTATATAATTTATTCATCTAGTATGTGGGTGAATCAAAATTATGTTACATAAACTTTGCAAACATGCATTATTCTGGTGTTGATAAGTCCTTTCCTTTAAGGGGCCACCTACAAACATGGACTACATGCATGTTTGCATAATTTAAGTAGCATGATTTTGCATAAAACCCATATGATGAGCCCAATGATGATGAGCGAGATTCAGGTGACCGTAATAATGGCAATCACATACTATTTCGTAATAATGAGTATTTCTATCTGTGAGTTCCTGTAATTGGCTCCTTGTATTTACTTTATTGTCTAATGTCTATGTCACAGCCGTTGGTACTCCAAATAAAATAAAAAAAATAAACAGACGAAAAAAGCTGATGGTGAGTGAATAGACCCCTACTCACAGAAGAGTCTACCATCCTTTATTCACAAACTTCTTTTATCTTAGCAAGTTGGTAAGTACTGTTCGTCCCTTTCCGACTTATAGAAATATTGATATAGCGGTTTGTTAAGTTAGGAGTCGTTTATGAATAAGGGGGTAATAAGGACAGTGTTGGGCGCAATTAATTACTTTTTGTAATTTAATTACAAATTACATGATTATTAATTCAATTACGTTATTTAAATTGAAAGTAATAAAAATTTCATATTATTTAAATTACTATGTAATTTGTAATTGTAATTACATTTATTTGTAATTAATTTTGGAAAAAGAGCTGAGGAGAGATATGGGCCTGTAATTTCCGGGAATGTGTTTGCCTCCGGCTTTATGAATTGGGATTACGGAAGCCGTCTTCCAATGATTAGGAAAGCAACCCGTGCTGAGACTGAGATTACAGATATGAGTAAGTGGCACACTGATGGTGTTCTTAATATATTTGCAGGGTGAAATAAAATATTGTATAAAAGAGATAGAATATGAGAGTTACGGCGGAGACGAATAGGAAGCCGCTTGAGCCGAACGCGAAAATCGGAAACGTGATCATACTTGCGTAACCCAAATATGAATCTTATACACAAATTTAGAATACGCTCAAGTTTATTAAGTCTTCTGTCAGGTCTAAGTAGGAAACATCAGCATAGTCCAAAATAGGGTGCAAAAGCGTCTGGAAAAGCGCGATTTTGTGGTCGGAATAGGAAGAAAATTACGAAGTCTCCTTAAGGAATTAACAGTGACAAACATCTTCCTACTAACTTCGCTCACTTGGGGTACCAAAGATAAAGTTCTATCAATAATAATCCCCAGATTCTTCACCTGATGCGAATAAGGAATAAGGACACCATTGAAACAGATAGGATCTAAATTATTGAAGTCAATTCTAGAAATCATCGTAGAACTGCCAATTACTATAGCCTGAGTTTTTGATGGATTAACAACCGTAATCTCTTTCGACGGAATACCTTGATAAACCTGACATAGTGTACTATAGAAGTCAGTAATTTCCTCTTCGGTAGAAGCAGATGTGGGTGCATAAACTTGTATGAGATTTATCCCTGTTATCCCGCCATTTACTCGGTTGACAGAGCCTCGTCTGTTATCTAGCAGGGAGCACCACGGAGCGGTAGCACGCCACTTACTTAATACTACTTACTTCATGCTTTGGTTCAATTAATATTGTAATTATATTTTATGATACTCCACTATAAGATAACTAACTCTCTGTCTCTAAATGTAATTCATGTAAGACATACATACAAGAGATTACGGTTCTGCTAGGTGATCTTAATGCGAAGATTGGAGATACTCTTCTCGATGAGCTCCTGAGAGAAAATGTAGGCAGGTTTGGTTTAGCAGGTTTAGCAGGTTGGTATAGGGAACGGAATGAGCGAGGGCAAATGTTACTGGACTTCTGCGCGGAGAACAACTTGTCTGTGATGAATACATGGTTTCAACAGCACCCTCGTAGGCTTTACACCTGGACATCACCTAATGGTAAACACAGGAACCAAATCGACTACATTATAATTGGCAGGAGATGGCGGTCGTCAATCGTTTTCGCCAAAACGCGACCTGGAGTGGATTGTGGTAGCGATCACCAGCTTCTAGCAGCTGCTGTTAAAATCCGTGTGAGGGCTGCTTAAAGGAAGGTTGAAGAAAAAACCTCTCACATTACCAGCGCAGGCCGAAGACGAATTTCGAAACATGGCAAGTTTACGTCTTAAAGAGCTGAAGGTGGATCCTTTTGATTCAGCACATGCGTCATGGGAGACACTTAAGTCCGTTTCTCTGGAAACGGCTAAGAATGTAGCGAGCAAAGTTGAAAGACCAACTCCCAAGACAGACTAGATGAAAAGGGACACGTGGTCGTTTATTGAAGACAGGAAAACCCTTAAGGAACATGGCTTAAAATCTGAGATAGAGAGGCAGCGATATCGGGAACTGCATGCCACAGATCAAAGACTATGTAGGAGGGATAAGAATGCTGCTATCGATGAAGTATGCCAAGATACACACACCAAAGACATGTTCGCGAAGGTGAAACTTCTCGCCAAAGACTTCAAACCTAAAACATGGGCGATCGAAGATGAGTTGGGAGCACCATTGATTGAGAAACATCTGATTTTGGAAAGGTGGCGTCAGTACTACCAACAACTATACAGTGAGAGTAATGACTTCATCGAAGACCGCATGGAATTTACTGATAGAGAGCCGGACATCCTCTTACTCGAAGTTGAAGCCGTGGTGCTCCGTCTAAAACATAAAGCATGTGGTGGGGACAGAGTATCCGCAATCCGCAAATTCTCAAGTGGTTGGGTCCGCATGGCACACTGGTTCTACATCTCATATGCCTGAAAGTTTGGAGAACTGGTCAATGACCTAAGGACTGGATGGAGTCGGTAGTAATTCCGCTGTACAAGAAAGTTCCACTAAGAAGTGCGAGAACTACCGCACCATTTCTTTGACATTCCATGCGAGTAAAGTTTTTCTCCACATCTATATATATAAAAGAAGAAGCTCCCTTATAAAGATGCACGCACAGCCTAAACCCCTGGTCCTATAGACTCCAAATTTGGCACGTAGGTTCCTTTTATGGTGTAGACGAGCACTAAGAAAGGATTTTACAAAATTCACCTTCTAAGGGGTTGAAATGGGGGTCCAAAGTTTGTATGGCGAAATAAGATTAGTTGAACTATTTGATCCGAAACTTCACAAAAGTATTCTTTAAAGTAATTGAGTACAGGTATGTTAAAGGTTTTTTGAAAATTCAACCCCGGAAAAAGGTAAAAAGGGTGACGAAGTGAAAAAATCAAGTTGGGTATCGTTTCTATGGTTTATCGGGACGTAGATCACGAATACAATAACGATTTTAAATTTTAACGCGGCGGACATGAAATACTATGTACACGGTTATGGTGTAATGGGGTAAAATTCGAAAAATATCAATATAATTTTATTATTTATCTTTTATCTATATATATAAAAGAAGAAGCTCCCTTATAAAGATGCACGCACAGCCTAAACCCCTGGTCCTATAGACTCCAAATTTGGCACGTAGGTTCCTTTTATGGTGTAGACGAGCACCAAGAAAGGATTTTACAAAATTCACCTTCTAAGGGGTTGAAATGGGGGTCCAAAATTTGTATGGCGAAATAAGATTAGTTGAACTATTTGATCCGAAACTTCACAAAAGTATTCTTTAAAGTAATCGAGTAAAGGTATGTTAAAGGTTTTTTGAAAATTCAACCCCCGGAAAAAGGTAAAAAGGGTGACGAAGTGAAAGAATCAAGACGGGTATCGTTTTTATACTTTATCGAGTCGTAGATCACGAAAACAATAACGATTTTAAAATTTAACGCGTCGGACATGAAATACTATGTACACGGTTATGGTGTTATGGGGTAAATTTCAAAAAATATCAATATTATTTTATTATTTATTTATATATCATGTTCATTTATGGTTCTAGAGATTCCAAATATAGTGCGTAGGTTTCTTCGAGGGTCTCTCTCAGCTCTAAAAATGGTTAGGTCAAAATCCACTCCCTAGGGGGTGGGATAGGGGTCCAGGGTTTGTATGGCGAAACTTGATCAATTAAAATACTTATTTCATCCCAAATTTCACAGGAGTATCCCTAAACATAAATGAGTAAAGACGTGTTTTAAGTTTTTGAGAAATCAATCCTTGAATGTTATAAAAAGGGCAAACAGTAAAAATCAACATGGATATCGATTCCACGGTTTATCAAGTCATTGTTCACGAAAACAATAACGATTTTAAAATCTAACAAGGCGGACGTGTAACACCGCTTACCCTGTTATGGGATGGAATTTGATAATCTATCTATCTATATACATAAAAGAAGAAGCTCCCTGACAAAGATCCACGCACAGCCTAAACCCCTGGTCCTGGAGATAATAAAGTTCTTCATATGGAATTTTAAGTCAAAATTGCAAGAAAAGTTCGCCATCTTGAATTTAGGCATTAAGTTTAATACGACCGTGATAAAAATTTATAGAACGCAGCCGAACCACGGGTAAAAGCACCATCCGCCACACTTAAATCGGTTAAGGCAAACGCGCGATAATCGCGGGAAAACATTAACACGCAGTGAATAGATGTTAGTACGCGGGCGAAGCCGCGGGTAACTGCTAGTTCTCAATAAAAGACTCAATAATTCAATCGGCAGCCAAATTGCAAGGGAGCAGGCAGGTTTTGTCAGAGGTAGAGGCACACGGGAACAAATACTGAACATCAGACAGCTCATCGAAAAAGCCAGAGAGATCAATGTGCCAATGGCCCTATGCTTCATTGACTATGCAAAGGCTTTTGACTGCATCAGTTGGAAGAAAATGTTTCGAGTCATGAAAAATTTTCCTTGTGCAGAACCTGTACCTTGACGGAACTTCTAGGGTGCGAATACAGGACACCGAATCAGAACCATTCCAGACCAACCGTGGGGTCAGACAAGGCTGTGTTCTCTCGCCATAACTGTTTAACCTATTGGGCGAACACATCATGAGAAGGGTTCTGGAGGAATGGAATGGAGGCGTACGGATTGGAGGACACCTCATTAATAATCTACGCTTTGCAGATGATACCACGATTATAGGCTCTAGTGAAACTGAAATAGCCGAGTTTCTGCAAAGGGTTCAAGAAGTGAGCGTGGAGTATGGCCTATGCAATTACTTTTAGTAATTGTAATTATTAATTAGTAATTCAATTACGTTTTGCCCAACACCATCCCCATATAAAACGTTATTGGACAAACACTTATTAGCACTGAAACAGACTTTGAAAATAAAATTGATAAAATGTTAAAACATTGAACTGAACTGATTAAATTCAAAATCGTTACATATTAAAATATCACTGTTATCATTGAAAATCGCTATTTAACAAGTTCAGCCACTTAGGAGTTACCTAAAAGAGATTGCTCTTTAGCGGTGAGACTGCCTGTTGTTTATTTCTACTCGTAATCATAATTTACATATTATATTGGGTATACTGTATTTATCGATCTATGTTATTATGAATATCAGTGGCCGATAAATGAGAAGTCCCTATGACAGCCCAAAAATGCCACCAAAATTCCGACAACTGGTCATCACCGAGCTAAAAAGTTTGTCTCTCGTATAGATACACACTGTATTCGGTAAAGTAGTTAAAGACCTTTAAACCTTAGTGACGCCATGTCAAATACCAGATCTGTCACATTTCAATTACTTGTATAATGATTAATAGATTAAAGTTGATTAAATGTATGTTTAAAGCAATAAATAGTATTAATTACCCGAAAACAAAGGAATACAAGACTCAGTACTGCAGACGCTGCACCTAATATATACCATCCATAACTAATCCCCTTAGCTGAAATTAAAGAATTTAATGATTAGGTAAATAAAAAGAAGTAGAATAATCACCAAATTAAAAAAGATAAAATCGACTTCAACCGATTTCTCCAAGATCCCATCACCACACCCTGACTTGGTGCCAACAGGTTATGCCCGTTCGAAAATAGTACATTACGACACAAGTGCGAACAAAAAAATTCGAAACGTGTGGCGATGTTTTAAATCGACACGAGTTACGAATTTCGTTTTTGCACGTGTCTCGTACGACGTTTTTTAGTACAGATGGCCCTCCGAAGTTTTGGACCTGACGTAAAATGACACACTTCTCGGATTAGAGCCTAAAAAAGTATCTGTACTAAAAAAAATATATTTGAAAGTCGGTTCCCGATTAAGGTGGAAATACTAGTACCCGACGTTGTACCAGTAATAGTCTTCATAGCTTGAGTTGCCATCGATAAGATAAAAGAAACTATTAGGGCATTTAAACGATGATACATGTATATGCCTTTAATGCTTCATATCCCAACTTTGAAATAATTAGCATTATTTGCATAATTTTAAGACAGGCTTCCATTTATTAGGGCTACACAGTCCTAATAAACAGTTTATATCCCAAGTTTGAAATAATTAGCTTATATCTAAATGATTTGCATAATTTTAAGACAGGCTGCCATTTATTAGGACTGTGTGTTAACATTTTCAATGTCCCAAAATGTGACATTCAAACTTGTACTGAAGTGCCATCTATTGGGACTGCCAGCAAAAGCACCTGACACTCACTTGTCTTGTACAATGGAGTTGACTAAGAAAATTTGCAACTTTGAGAAATCTTGATATTGTCACCCTATGAAATAAATACTATTTAACCAATTTAAGTATTTATCAAACGGGTTACTCACGTAATTTAAGTCAATAATTACTCGATATGTTTCGATCCATTAAGAGGATCCTCATCATGGAGCAGAGTTGGGCAAAAAGTAATATGATTACTCCTTCCGATTACTTTTCTATGTGTACTTTGTAATATAAAAATGTAATTTATAGAAGTAATCATATTACCTACTTTTTGCCCAACTCTGTCATGGAGTACCCGCGACCAAAGCCCGACGTGTACTGCGTGTACTACGTGTAATACGGGAAGCCATCGAAATAAGTCGTCATCCGAATTTTAACCGTGATTGTGGTTGGTTAGTGTGGTCAACCTGGTTGGAAAACGGTTTTAGGTATTGCATCGGTAGACAGTGTAGACTAGCCCTTATTACCTAGTGACGTAGTGAGTGTTGTGTGCAACCCGCTTTTCGACAAAAGTGACAATGAGGATAGTTTTCCACCTTCGCCGCCCCCGCCAGTGCTGCCCGCGGCCAGCACCCGCTCTAGCTGAGCGCAAGTCCGCAGTACACGTCGGGCTTTGGTCGCTGGTACTCCATGATGAGGATCCTCTAAATGGATCGAAATATGTCGAGTAAATTACGTGAGTAACCCGTTTGATAAATATTTAAATATATTTGAGACTCACGTTAGTTATAATTCTATTTAACAAAACTTACAAACTCCTCTTCCAAAATACATGACAAAACTATGTATATCTACTCCATACGGCACCACAACGTTAAACTGCCCGTCGCGACAACGTGGATTTGCCCGGCGCCGCGTCGTAATTTCGCACGGGGTGGGATAACGTGCAATGCCACGACGCCGCGCCGTAATTTCCCACGGTGCGATAACGTGCAATGCCACGACGCCGCGCCGTTTTACGTTTACGACTCCACACCGTGGTCATGGGGCCGGGGCCTTTACGTCGAAAAACTTTTTCCGAAAAAAGGTTAGTTATCTTTGGAACCAAGCCGAATCCAGGAAATTTTATTTAACATTAAATACTCTAAATATGCTCAGGAATTCAGCATTAAAATTTTGTGGGTTCCTCGCGAGGCACCGTGTATATGAGCAAAATATTGTGATTCAAATAAATATTCTCTCTTAACATGTAACGTATTGGTACTCCCACCTTATTGGAGAATTGGAGATAATGACAGTTTTTTTGTATGTATATTTATATAAAAATAACTAGGTAACTTGCGTAAAGGGTCTGTAACCTAAGAAGATTGGCGGGCAAGGGATTTGGTTGTAATTTGAGGTGCGGAACACTGCAGTGTTGGGTGCAATGAATTAGTTTTTGTAATTTAATTACAAATTACATAATTGTTAATAAAATTACGTTAATTAAATTGAATGTAATTAAATTTTCATATGATTGAAATTACTATGTAATTTGTAATTGTAATTACATTAATTTGTAATAAAATTACTAAATTACTTTAAGTCAGCTTATTTATAAACAATGAGAAGCATACGTGTTTAGTTGGTCTGATTGCAATGATGTAATAATAATAATCAAAACAATAAACGTGTGTACCTATATTGATTTACTGTCATTTGGTAAAATTGGAAAATCGTCCACTTGAAATGTCCATTCTGAAGTTGGGCCAAAAGTAATAATATTCAAAGTGAATATAGTCAAAATTTAATTGTGCTAAGAACCTTTTTAAACCTAATTTCTAATCGTCATAAATTAATTAAGCCAGAGTGGAATTTTGTCCATTATAAATTAGAAGCAAAATGAAATACAGACAATTTAAATATAGTCTTTTATTAATTAATTAAGTCTTTCCCTTTCATATTTCTTATTCCAAAAACTAACGAATCAACTAACGAATAAAATAATAAATATTCAGCGTATTCGGTACCTTAGGTACCTACCTATGTACGTTTATGACATATCACTAATTTTTTGACATAAATGAAGGACGTAGTTACACAATAACGTTCCATTCCACAGTGACCTCATTTTGAGATAAATGCAATTTAGTGTTTTTGTTGTATACTTTTTTGCTGAAACTTATATTGAACATTACTAATGGTTTTATTGTAGAATTATGTATATTTTATTTAACGTTACATTTATTTTCCATATTGTCTGAAGAATAAAGGTAATATTTAGGTAAAATGGTACTGGAACGTTTTTGAAAAATTACTTTTTGTATGGACCATGAATTTAAATTAATTAGCAAAAACGTTCCAAGAAGTTTTTCCATTGAATTATTATGAAAAAAGTAAATATATTTTTGTAATGAATCGAAGTTACGATACCTAGGAATGAACAAAAACAATCAATAAAAAGAAATGTAATTATAATAAACATAATAGCTACATGATCAATATATCACATGACTAGATACAAAGTAAGTATCAAAAATCAAAGAGAAACAGATATATTTTTAAAAATAACATTTAATCAGGGTTCTCTAAATAATCTCCGAAAATTGTTTGTATGAATATTACATTGCAACCAATTTTTTTCATAAAGTGATTTCGCCGAATGATCATGTTCCGATAGAATTTTATGAAATTGTTTCATTTCCCGAGTTTCCCGATTTGAAATGGTTGGCAATTCTATGTTTGGGCTTAGTTTTTAATTTGAACTTTTTGTAATCATGTGATTTATGGTTTAGTTGGTATAATATACATTTAGTTAAATCATTATTTTACCATTTTTTTTTGGTATAATATCATTTACGTTACAAGGATGTAACTTTCATTTGAGGCGAATTTTAGACTGGTATATTTTTGTTTTTTAATAACAGCTTACACGGGGTTTTGTACTAATGTTTCTAAACAATAAAAAGTTGGCAGTAACAGTAATCTAGATGAAACCGAAGAGGGGTCGCAATGCCGAGCGAAAAACAAAACAGTCGCTGTATGGTAGCAGTTTCACCTAACACTCCTGGACACTGAAATGTTTTTTTAGGGTATTTTTTAGACAAGTTCAGAAACATGGTTATGCTAAACAACAAC
>JALPQI010029883.1:0-11400 GCA_025490895.1 Thaumatotibia leucotreta
GGGTATCAGGGGACGTCATATATTACATAATAGATAGATACATACATTTATAGATACTTAAATAGATATATATCCACGACCAAGGAACAAATATTTGTGATAAATAAATACACAAATAATTCCCTCGCCGGGATTCGAACCCGGAACCTCAAGCTTCGTAGGCAGAGTCAAATACTAACTAGGCTACGAAGGCTGATTATTTATTGGCTGATTTATTGCTCGTTTTTGATGGTGGCGCAATTAATACAAGTTTGTTACCCCAAGCACTGAAAAAAAAAACCGTTGGGGTTCTTTTTTTCTGTGAATGAATGCACACGCATCTGATGTGGCTAATCTTTTAGTTTTACACTATGTAGTGATTCAATAAAAAAAAAAACATTATGTTTATTTACGTCAACACGCAGAAAATCGCCGTTGTGTCATTTTTGTCCATGCAACATATTCAGTGATCTAGGCCACACGTGGGTGCCTATTCCCACTTTAGTTGAAGGTCACAGCACCTCAGTTTAATTAAAGGTCAGATGCGGTTCTTTATTAGGAAGCTTTGAAGTGGACCATCGACCCGCCATCAGATATGGAGCGGACACTCGAAAATATCAGGTCAATCTGGCTTTGTAGTTTACCATCATCATCATCATCAGCCTATGATAGTCCACTGCTGGACGTAGGCCTCTCTTATTAAATTTGCGTATAGATGCATTAGGAGGTAAATGCCCATAATCGCCACGCTGGGCAAGCGGATTGGCGATCGCAGTAATGTGTCCACTATGATGACGCTGCTGCCCATCATCAATCTTTTATCCAATAATGGTCAGTGACACTTCAATCCCTTAGTCGACTCTTACGACACCCGCAGGAGGAGTTGGGGTGGTGACAAATGTATTACTTACTGCCGTCACCACACGGCCAAGTTTTTGTAGTTTGTACGTTATTAATTCAGTAAACACTTTTTTAATTAATCGAAAAATATTTGAAGTTCAAAAATCAAAGTTTGAGATAACATGGGTCGAATACAGCCCCACTAATACTTCCAATACTGTAGGTACTTTAGTGTATCTTCAGTAGTGTTTGTAGTACGAGTAGGAGTAATATAATAATATCTCTTTATTGTACTTTTTTTTTATGTTGGCACAACAAAGTGGCTCCACTCCACCTGATCGTAAGTGAAAAGTAGAGCCCAAATTGCGGCGGCAACGAACAGGAGACAATCAGTAACCTGTTAGTTGCCACCGCCTTGCTGGCCCGCTAGATGCTTCTTCACGCTTCGTCACAGATTATAAATATGAGATTTACAATAACAAGGCAAACTTATCCCTACGAGGAAGCTCTTCCAGTTCACCTTTGCTTATCGTTAATGCGTGATAAATGGTAGATAATAGAAACCACATCAGGGGCGTAGCTACTGCCGTATCTGCCGTATCAATTATACGGGGCCCCCAAAGTGTGTAAGGAAAAAGAATAAAAACTTTCTAATTTACACGGTTGGGCGGATTAAGTGTCCTAATTAAAAAGTAGTATAAAAGTTTTAAAACTAAACAATGTTACAAATCTTGGTGTTATTTATATCAGAAACATTCTATATTTTACCGCAGTAATTGATAAATTTGATAAACTCCCCTTTAACATATATTATTTTAAGCATTATGTCACATAAGGAATTTCATCCGGCACGCAATACCTTATCTGCCATGTGATGTCGTATTAGGTTATCTAACCCTAGTATAAACTTGAATCTTAGCCTTAACCCGTCTCAATAAAACTCTGCATTGATTTGTATATGGAAATATTTATAGCATTTCAGTTATCTAAAGATTTAGCGTACTTTGCTAGGTAAATATCAGCCTCATAATTTTGGCTGCTAATTTTGGTATTTCTTCTTATCATATTGTAGCCTGATTGATTAACTTTTTGGAATAAATTTATAATGAAAATACCTTCCTTTCTAGTTCTTAATAAAACACTGTACCCATAATCAATCTGGCATTTACCAAACTCTTGCAATAAAAATGCATTTTCTTTGAAAAATGACCTTCATGCCGCCTATTCGACTTTTTGTATTTAACTCTTATATTTTTTAAAGAGAGAGGGCTCATATATAAATTATCTGTTTTATTAGGGCCTCACATTTTGTGATTATTTTACAAGTGCGCAAAATATTAACCCCTCTTCAATTTAATAATTTTATCGAAGATTATATAATAAGAGGCACAATTTCGTAAAAATTGCCCATGGGTGCTTATTGGTACTTTGCTGACTCAAATCATTTAAAGCTTGCCCAATTTTGGCTTGATTTTGGAAGCAGAGGACTCCTTGAAACGATTGATGGTGTTCAGTATTAAAACATACTGTTACGCCGGTGGCATGATAAAAACTACAAATATGATTTTAGACACGTTAGAAGCGTTTTCAGCAGGCTGAAATGCGTTTTCAGGCCGTTTCAGAAGGTCCTCTTTCACATACTACAAAATCAAATATTCACCCCAGATACCGTCGTTTTCAGGCGCCTTCAGGCCGTTTCAGGATACCCTCTATCGGATGGCGCAATAACCTGAAAGCCCGTTTTCAGGCGTTTTCAGGACCCCTTTTGGGCCTCTCAAGTACAAATCAGTATATAGCTAAATTTTCCATAGGAGTGAAAGAGAAAGCACTATTAGATAGAGACAGCACGAGAGAATGTTCTGGAATGATGTGAATGAGACAGCTATAGAGAGAACATTCTGGACGGGTGTGAAAGAGAAACCTGTAGAAAGAGACAGCGATACTCTAGAATGTTCGCGCACCTAACTCGGGAACTTTCTAGAGTCGAAACTTCTCGTACTTTGTAGATTTGAGTGGCTGGTATAAATACACAGCATGACCCGGCCGAGGGGTAGTTTCCATTGAGACAGCGAAGAGATAACATCAAGAGCGAAAACTGCGATTCTATCGGCGAGTTTGAGAGTGTAAAAGTGAATCAGTGTGACGTGTTAAGTGTGTGATTAGTGTTTTAGTTTAGTGTTTGTTCTTTTAATAAGTAATTAAAGTATCAGTTTTAATTAGTGGCTTATTTATACATTTTCTATAGAAAACCCACCCCACGAACGTAACATTTGGTGTCAGAAGTGGGATAGAAAATGGGTATAACGCCACGTGACAACGAGACCGAGCCAAAAGGAGTTGTGACCCGGAGCCAAGCTGCACGTGAGGAACCTGCAGCGCGGGAGGATATTGCAGTACCTGAAGAACATCTAGCATGTGAGGATACTGCATCTAAGCCCGGTCCGTCTGGCTTACAGGCTAAGAGTAGTCAAGACGCAGAATTCGGAACTATTCTGATTCTCCTGAAGGAGCAGTCGCGGAAACAAGAAGAACAGTCGCGGAAACAAGAAGATCAGTCGAAATTGATTCTTCAAGAGTTGCACAAGGCTGCTACTGAATGGAAGCAAGAAATGTACGAAGTCCAAGGGAAGCTCAGTGACATGGAGAACAAGATTCATGTTGTAGAGGAAGCGGTCGAGCGTCGCTTCCAGAAACTTGAATTAAAAGTAGCTAGTGGCATCGGTACCACCGGCATATCACCTGAGATATCTGTGCCGGGAGGTGGAAAATTTAAGGCACCTCCTTTTGATGGTACATCTTCGTGGGCGGCGTACAAGCTACAGTTTGAGTCCGTGTCCAAAGCAAACGGTTGGAGTAAGGAGCAAGCGATGACGGCTCTGACGCTGGCACTTCGTGACGAGGCTCTTACAATTCTAGAAGCTCTTGGAAAAGAACAAACTTATGACCGGCTTCTAGAAGCATTAGAAGCCCGTTACGGAGACAGTCATCTAGAACATGTCTACCGAGCTCAGCTGAAAGACAGAACGCAGGGACGTAATGAGACATTGCAACAATGGGCCCTGGAAATTGAAAAGCTGGTCAGAAAGGCATACCAACGTTCAGCTGACTCTTTAGTAAAAACCATGCTGGTGCAGGCATTTGTTGATGGGATCCGAGATTTGGAAGTAAGGGCGGCAGTACGACTAGGGCACCACGAAAGCCTTAAGGATGCCGTAGCTCATGCCCTAGAAGTTGAAGCTGTACGCCAAGATTCATCAGGATCGTATAAGCTACGTGAGGTTTCTGCCAGGGAGCCGATTGCACCTCATCGGGAGTTTGGGCCACGATGTTACCATTGTGGAGAACGTGGCCATATACAAACTAGTTGCCCGAAAAGAAGGATTGCACCTCATCGGAAGTTTGGGCCACGATGTTACCATTGTGGAGAACGTGGCCATATACAAACTAGTTGCCCGAAAAGAAGCATTGCACCTCATCGGAAGTTTGGGCCACGATGTTACCATTGTGGAGAACTTGGCCATATACAAACTAGTTGCCCGAAAAGAAGCAGCAGGAGAGAACGAGATGAATCCCCTGTGACCAGGAATAAGGGCTCTGTACGACTAGAGCCGCAGCAGGGAAACAAGTAAGAGCCAGGACTAAGGGACGAGTGCTGGCTGGAGGTCGAAATGTCCCAGTAGTTATCTCACAAGCCAACGACGGGAATAGTCTGGTCGTCAAGGGAGAAATTGGTGGAATACCATGTAACCTTACTATCGACACTGGAGCTTCTCGGACGGTGATTAATCATTGGCTTCTGAAACACCTGACTCGAGGTCATGTAGTCCAGCCGACGCATCTACAGCTGCTTACAGCCACTGGCCAGTATATTCCCATCAAGGGAGAGACAGGAGTGGATTTAAGAATTGGCAAGCACATTTATCGGCACAAAGTGATTGTTGCCGACATAATTGATGACTGTATTATTGGACTAGATTTTATGAGGTGCCATGGTTATAAAATTGACATGGAAGTTGGAGTCCTGAAAACTAGATTTGATGAGGTTCCAATGGAAGGAAGAATTAGTGGGAATGTTTACAGCTCTAGAAGAACTGTTCTCCTACCAAAGGCACAGGTTCGAGTCCCAGTGCAACCAGGAACAGCAAGTCAGGGAGGGCGTCGATGTGTAGTTGTGGAAAAAGTATCCAACGGTAAACCATGGATGGCAGCTCGTACAGTGGTTACGAAGATCAATGACGTTACGTATCGGATACGGAGGAATTTACGAAGCCCATGCAAGATCGTTCACGTTGACCGGCTCGCCAAATACCACGGAAATAATGATGCTCGGGACGAGCATGTCTTAGGAGGGGGTAGTGTTACGCCGGTGGCATGATAAAAACTACAAATATCATTTTAGACACGTTAGAAGCGTTTTCAGCAGGCTGAAATGCGTTTTCAGGCCGTTTCAGAAGGTCCTCTTTCACATACTACAAAATCAAATATTCACCCCAGATACCGTCGTTTTCAGGCGCCTTCAGGCCGTTTCAGGATACCCTCTATCGGATGGCGCAATAACCTGAAAGCCCGTTTTCAGGCGTTTTCAGGACCCCTTTTGGGCCTCTCAAGTACAAATCAGTATATAGCTAAATTTTCCATAGGAGTGAAAGAGAAAGCACTATTAGATAGAGACAGCACGAGAGAATGTTCTGGAAGGATGTGAATGAGACAGCTATAGAGAGAACATTCTGGACGGGTGTGAAAGATAAACCTGTAGAAAGAGACAGCGATACTCTAGAATGTTCGCGCACCTAACTCGGGAACTTTCTAGAGTCGAAACTTCTCGTACTTTGTAGATTTGAGTGGCTGGTATAAATACACAGCATGACCCGGCCGAGGGGTAGTTTCCATTGAGACAGCGAAGAGATAACATCAAGAGCGAAAACTGCGATTCTATCGGCGAGTTTGAGAGTGTAAAAGTGAATCAGTGTGACGTGTTAAGTGTGTGATTAGTGTTTTAGTTTAGTGTTTGTTATTTTAATAAGTAATTAAAGTATCAGTTTTAATTAGTGGCTTATTTATACATTTTCTATAGAAAACCCACCCCACGAATCTTAGCCTTAACCCGTCTCACCGACTTTTTGTATTTAACTCTTATATTTTTTAAAGAGAGAGGGCTCATATATAAATTATCTGTTTTATTAGGGCCTCACATTTTGTGATTATTTTACAAGTGCGCAAAATATTAACCCCTCTTCAATTTAATAATTTTATCGAAGATTATATAATAAGAGGCACAATTTCGTAAAAATTGCCCATGGGTGCTTATTGGTACTTTGCTGACTCAAATCATTTAAAGCTTGCCCAATTTTGGCTTGATTTTTTAAGCAGAGGACTCCTTGAAACGATTGATGGTGTTCAGTATTAAAACATACGTTGATATTTACTTTTATGATCAGTTGATAATCTCGCCCGATTTTTAATGCTCGCTGCACCATTATCCAACAATACCGCTTTTTACATTTGTTCTTAAAAATATATACAACTTAATGTTATGAAAATGAGTTTCGGAATCCATGAAGCTGATTAAATCGACGATCTAAAAAGACATACAGGGTATGAAAAGCAGTTATATTTCAATAGATAAACGAATGTTTTTCAATAGGACACTTAATCCGCCCAACCCTGTATATTACCTCCATATAAGGGCCTCCAAAAAGTTTTTATACGGGGCCCCGACAAGGCACGCTACGCCACTGAACCACATTGTATGCCGTGCGCCTGCTGACTAATAAACAATGTAAACTATTATGGCTGACTACCAATAGCATTTGTTAAATTGTCCTTGACATATCGCTACCCCAATATTACAGGGTTCTATGTGGCATTTTCGGGGTATTGCATCTGGACTAAGTGTCAGTGTGACAATGTTAAAATTTCAAGTTTACAAAAGTGTAACATAGAACCTTGTAACTTGTAATATTGGTGCAGCGACATATCGTGAACCAGGATCGTAGATTTATTTTGACGTTAATACCTACTAATAAACATCAATAATTTAAACAAAAAAAATATTATAATGTGAGAATTCAAGGTTTAATGTTTTAAGTTCCTGATAAACTATGTTTTAGTTTCCTGATAAAGCAAGTTTTTAGGTTTGTTTACATTAGTTTCGTTTTCTACTGGCACACGGTATACCGTTTAGGTACTATAGTACCTAAATAGTACCTACAGCAAGTAACATAAAGTCAGAAAATTACGAATATTCATACAAATATAAATTAATAAAAATGCATATAGACATCATATTTTTATACTGCATCTTATTACCTTTTTTCTTTTAGCAACGTTAGACACTTAGTGTGGCAGGTGCAGGTGACAAGTCAGCACTGTAGTGTCGAAATATTTCCGCTTAGCGCTCGAGAATGTGTTGCAACTCTAACTAAACCTTTCGCAGTTACAACTTCCGGACTGTGTACCCGCAGGCTACAGGTGTCAGGCTTCGAGGCAGATCTTATTGCAACTAATCTCAGACTAATACTAATCTAAGAATTAACTCAATCTTAACAGGTACACGTATACTTATAATAAGTCATACCGAACAACTTTTACCATGGGACCAACGCCAAAATAACGAAAATAATCACTTTCTCATACAAAATATCGAGATCACGTATTTGTATGAATTTGTCTTTTTTTGTGATTACTGATTACCGAGTTGGTCTCATACTAAAATTTCAGTATAACTTATTATATGTATACGGTGTGAGCGAGGTTATGAATAACTCAGGAAACATACAATGCATACTATTGGTATTCAAATCATAATGATAGTCCACTGCTGGACGTAGGTTCCTCCTGTTAATTATGCATGTGGACGAATTAGGTGAATGCCCATAAAGCAGGGCAAGCGGATTGGCGAACGCAGTAATGTGTCCACTATAATGACGCTGCTGCCCATCATCAATAGTAGTAATCTATCAAAGAATGGTCAGTGACACCAACTCCATCATCCAACTGTAGTATATTGCAAATAATTCAGAACAATCAAGTGATAGTAAATATTTATTACAGGCCATTCAGGGTTAGCCCTTAACCCGGAGTTACGCGCCAAGAATGTTTAGTACATGAGCGGTTAACTCCGAGTTAACTGGCTAACCTTTAAATATGCAAGCCGAAGTCACTCAAATAATGACCTTCTCTGTAGATACGTCTAAAAATAAACAAACGTTTTATTTTTTGCATCAAGTACCTACTCAGTACGGAATCTAACGGTACTGAGTACGAAGGTATGTTCAACTAATTTACATCTAATGATCATACAAATCACATCTCGCCATCAAACCGGTTCGTAATTGTATTCCATTTCCATTGTTTCAACCAAGCGCCAAACTTCACACCAAACAATATTTTAGTAAATACGAATTACCAAATAAATAAATATCATGGGATATTCCTACACAAATCATGTAAAAGTACATTCAGACCAAGCGAGCATTCGCTATTCTATCCCCCCACTCTACGAAATTCGATCGTTACGAACGTGATTCGTTGATTTCGTAGGGTGGGGGATAGAATAGCGAATGCTCGTTTGGTCTGAATGCACCTTAAGGCAACCCAAAACTTCAGTCCCAAAGTAATCTTTATATTGTTTAAAGTACACTGTCGGTCAAAGAATACGGGCCGCGAATAATATTTCCTAGAAAATCGTTTTGTGGATTCGATGGAAAAATATGGGAAATACCAATACAATTGGATTCCCCTTATGGTCACCTGAGTAGACGTGTGCGCCGCGCCGGCGTCACGCCGCCGCCGACCTTTTTCGCCACGCCGCCGCCGCCGACTAATGGTCGGCGTGAAATCGGCGTGGCCTTGACTGAATAACAGACTTATTTTTTATGGGTTAATTACTAAATACTAAGCCTTGTATTTGCTTTACGTATTTACATAATGCTCTTATACAGGATATAAAATATCAGCCTATCGAGTGTCATCACTCATTACACTTAGATACTTAAGCTCGACGACATCCAGCCTCCCGAACAAGCCGGTTTCGGTTTTTGCACAAGCAACGTCAGGTTATACAGAAGACCGAGAGGTATAACTTGCCCCTCTGGTTAACGTTCGTGGCCTATGAAACATTTGAATCGATCGAGACGTTTATGAATAAGGGGTTACCCTCTTATTCACAAACAAATACTATACACTATTTCCAGCGGTACCAAGTAGACTTACTCCTTGCGACGATACCACAATGCCGGGAGTCGTGATTATCAAGTCATAAATTTCTCATGAAATAAAACTATGAAAACGGATAAACTCGCGTATATTAACTAATTCCTAACAATACAATCATACAAAGGAAGGAAATACTTCTCAGGCAGTGGCGTAGGGATAGAACCGGCGTAGATTATTTATTTTGTCTCTTGTCTTCATTCTGAAAATATTTGTAATGAATAACTAGCTTAATTTGCAAATTTTGTATGTACATCCACCCTTAAAATTTATTGTCTGTGGTTTAGTAATTTTTCTTTGGTGGGTAGTTTTGTACTTATCTTTCTTATTTTGATGGAGGTAGATCTATCAAATTTCCTCCATTGTCAGTCATCCGCAGACCACGAACCCTGTAAAGTGTTCGAAACGTCGGAATGAAGTTAAAATTAGTTAATATACGCGAGTTTATCCGTTTTCATAGTTTTATTTCATGAGTAATCCTCGCGGTAACCGAAGAAAATATCATAAATTTCTCTTTTACGGTATTCCGCCAACGGCCCCGGTCTTTGGCAGCGTGGACCACTTCAGCGACCTGAATGTTGAATGTGGTGCGGATCCAGTCTGTCCAGTGCATGGGGCTGGGTTTCTTCCTCTTAAACTTTCCTGAGATAATAAGTTTTTGCAGGTCTTTCAAGTTTGTGGGCTATGTGTCAAAAGAACAAGTAACCAACAATCAGTAGAACAAATAAGCCAAGTAGACTACCGGTACTTATACTGTAGCGTCCAGTTCGTCTTCAAGACCGGTATTCGAAACCCATGCCGTTGCAGCGAGGAGTACCTACCCGTAGCCATTGCAGTATGTCAAAACTGTTTTTGGTTACTGTTAGAGATGTCTTCAAGATTTTGGTCTGGAAAGGGCTTTGTCATCAACGTCAATAGTGAGCATATCAGTTATATCACCCACGTTCGGTTCGCCGACTATAAAGTAATTATGACTGAAACCTTGGAGAATTTGAGTAATATACTCATTGAGTCTGTAGAGCCCCTGAATGCGTTGAGCTTAAGATACAACGAAGATCAACGAAGACCATATGAAATACCTAGAATTTGTGATACAAACTCCAGTCAAGATAGAAGCTCAAAGTCGACGAATAGGTGTACCGAAGACAGACAGCTAGTCCTGTTGGGTGGATCTAACTTTGAGAAAAAGGTCAATAGTAAAGTAGTGCCGGACAGCACAATATCTTCTAATTCAATATCCCGCAGTATACTGTACCGTAAATAACACTTGGCCGAAGAATTTCGTTTTGGAATATATTCCAAAACGAAATTCTTCGGCCAAGTGTTATTTACGGCTCTAAAACGTGGTAGGTAACTATGGGCTTAAAAGATCAGTCAATGAGCTATTTAATTGATAGAAAGAGGAGTTCCCTACGAGATTGAAATAGGAATATTCAGAGCCGTAGAAATGTGCTACCTGAAGTGGCAGTGGGCGGGACATATTGCTCGCAAAATTACTGTTGAGGCAAGCGATTTCTTAAAGGCAAGCATAAACTTGTCGACGCAGCATAGGAAAGCTCCCAATATGATGGACCGATGACCTAGCAAAGATAGGTGTAATCTATTGGATGTGGGTTGCGCACTATTTATCCTTATGGCATGCTATCATAGTCGATTTGGGGACCTAATGTTCATCGGCAGATAATACTGTATCATTATTATTATCACTTAACGAAGATGAATAGAGTTAGTCTAAGCCCAGTTATTATTACTCCGCTCGCTCAGTGACCCAAAGTGGATCTTGGCCTCCGATACGAGTTGGCTCCAATGCCGTTTCTGTGCGATCTCCTCCCAGTTCTCTGCATTCAGGGATTTCAGGGCGCGTAGGTCCTTCTCCACCTCGTCTTTCCAGCGGTATCTTGGCCTACCAACCGGTCTGCGTCCACTGGGGCGTCTTAGGAAGGCCTTCTTCACCGCTCTGCCGACTGGCATCCTAAGCACATGTCCGAGCCAGCGAATCCTTTCGGATTTAATCTCGCCCATGGTTCAGAAATGATGTCCTCCTAACACCTTATGGAGAGCTGCTGTGCATCTAGGGGCGCCCTGGATGCGAAGTTCAATCTCCTCTTTCCTGCAGTTTGTGTCATTTACCACGCAGCCCAGGTATTTGAACTTCTCTACCCCTTGATAGGATACATCATCCACATTCCTCTAGGGTCCAGGACGTTCCTGTGCTCCGCATGTGCAGATACACGGTCTTTCCCTTGCTGATTTTAAGTCCGACTGGCAAGCCCTCTTCCGCAATGGCCTTAGCCCTCTCCATAACAGTCCTCCTGTTCTCTTCAACCAAGGCGAGATCATCCGCGTATCCAATTATCTTATGCAGAC
>JALPQI010029885.1:0-15005 GCA_025490895.1 Thaumatotibia leucotreta
AGATTCCGATTACTCCCGCGATCATTATTTCGCACACGTCACGGTAAAAATGATAAACTCCTCTCTGAATACATCGATATGGGAGCGCGTGACTGGCATTGTCTAACGGGCAGTCACATATAGGATGCTAGAGTGTGTAACGATTTTTTCATCACACTTGCTTTCCATACGTCATTTAATAATATTTTTCCCAAACTTGCAATTAAATATTGGCATTACGTACGTCAAATTAAACCCGGAAGTACTATCTCGCTGGTTCGTTGATTGAACTTGATAAGTACTGGAAGGAACCTGCTTTAAAAAGTTAAATACCGGAAGTAACTTAAAACCGTAAAAGAACTAATGTCAATGTCACAAAAGATTATCGCAAATAGTTAAAAAAAAATCACCTGTAAGTTGTTTTTTTTATTTTGTAGATTCGTTTCGTTCTTTGAGTTGTTTGTTTGTATACTGTGAAAATCACTTTCTGTTTTTTATTTCATTGCAAGTTTGAGAAAAGCACTATACAAATCTCGGCGAGAAACAAGGTTACCTTTCGTTTCCCGTCCTCTACACCGTGTTTTTATTGATTTCCGTCAAATTAAAGAGAAGCTTATTTAGGTCAAAAATATTCAATTTGTCTAAGAAACTAGTATCTTAACTCTTACTGTTATTGAGTTATTAAAAAAATAAGTTTAATGACTGAACAAGTGTATTGCAACCTTTATTACATCCTATTGAAACTTATTTTGACATGTGCCGTCAGTCACCTGAGATATTATTCTTAAGGTTACCTCACACATACCATTTCATTTATTATGTATGAAATAGAAAAAAAAATTTTTTTCGAATTCGTCTAAAAGACATATACCAGGTAGCTCCAATTAACGTACCAAGCAGCCTGTTCAATTTAACGGAATTAAAAAAAAACACGGTGTATAGTAATGTAATGTACTATTGTACAGTTTTTTCAGTAAGGGTTTCATTTGTAGTAACTTTTGTTGATTACTACAGAATATCACGTCTTATTAAAATATTTCAATAATTATTTTCAGCATTTTATTATACATATTCTGAAAACTATTGGAATATTTCAAAATAAAAAACCGAATATAAGAATACCCGAAACATTCAAATATTTGCAAACCCTTTTCATATATTTGTTACTAATGTCACAATAATCTTTCACGAATTCACCTGCAATGGGGAAAAGACGGAAAACACGTGTTTCGCATTGTTCAAATACATAATGAAATATGACGCCTGTGTGATAAATAGGTTTATTGGTATTTTCCTGTGTGTCGTGGCCCTTATTTCGATATATGTATTATATACACGTGCGTCATATGGGGTTTCGTAATGTATGTTAGTTATTACGAGTAGTGCTGAATTATACTTATTGAGCAGTACAATTTATTTAGTATTTATTTACAACATTGTATAAAACTAAGAACACTTTACAGAGTTCCGCAGACCACGAACCCTGTAAAGTGTTCGAAACGTCGGAATGAAGTTAAAGTTAGTTAATATACGCGAGTTTATCCGTTTTCATAGTTTTATTTCATGTGTTACCGAAGAAAATATAACATTGTATAAAAATTAGAATACTTATGTGTAGTAGTATAAAAGTAATCTTCTCTTCATTCAAGTGTACGCAAGGCATGATACCTAATTATTTCGGTGTCCCACGGTACAGGCCTGGCCTAGTGTGGGGACCCCGGTTACTCTGTATATTATTGTGTATCTCAAATGCGTATAATTTACTTAGCTTTAAGTGATCTCTGTACAATTGTACATTCAATTCCTTTTATTTTTGTGCAATCAATGATTTTTTATCTTTTTTATCGTATCTTAAAAACTATCCTCAATAAAATTGGCTCATCCTAATTAAACTTATTTTTTAAATAACTCAATAACAGTAAGAGTTAAGAAACTAGTTTCTTATAAATTAGATATACTTGGCCTAAATAAGTTTACCTTAAATTTTACGCAAATAGACAAAAACAACCTGTAGATAATTCAACGGCCCCCTCACTCTTTTAACTTTTTTATTCAGGGTGAGAACTCAGTTGTACACCTTTGACACATAAAAAAAAATCTAATAAGTTGTGATTACTGATTGCTCCATCAACTTTTTGATTGACTATATTCTATTTGAATTTGTCAAAGAATTTCGCACTGTTTTCTTTTTGCAATTTGACACTGCATGTGAAAATAAGTATGAACTTAAAATATACATTTATATACCCCATGGGATAACCTTATATTCGCGAGAACAAACTAACTACTCCGTCTACTCGTATATCACCTGTCAAATCAACCAGCTGTCAAACGTCACCGGGTTTCAAAATACACCCTAACGCATTATATTAAAGGTGAATGTCATTTGACGATGAATATGTAGGGTGGAAATTTTCTTTTATTATACTTGTTAGACACGCGTAGCTTAAAACATTCAGTAACGGAACTCCTGCGACCATTATATAACATAAACGTCAAACGCCAGCTCAAAAATGCCCCCTAAAACAGATGTTAAATTGAGGCAAGATGGGCAGGACATAGCGTTTTTCTTAACACCGTGCATATTTCGGCGCAACATCTTTAGGTGCGGTTAAACTAAAAGAGCATTCGCTGTTCTAACCTCCTACTCTACGAAATTCGATCGGTACACAAAACGTGATTGGTTGATTTCTTAGAACGGGCGCTAGAACAGCGAATGCTCTTTTGGTTTAAACGCACCTTTTGACAATTGTTTATAGATCAAAACTGATGGACCAATCACAACTACCTATTTTAAAATGGCGGTTTAAGTTTTTATAGGTTGACAAATTGAAATTCATTACCGTGATGCATTGAAGAGGGGGGGGGAGGGGGATTCAACTAAAATTTAGGACCGTTTTTGAAAGGTAAATTTAGTACCTATGGCGTGCAGCTTCCATGTTTTATTTATTCGTAGCGGAACTCTAATTTCGATTCCACTACATTAATACGAAAACTATAATATATAATAATATATATTATATATTGCGCAATTCGATTCGACTGCATTAATACGAAAACTATAATATATAATAATATATATTATATATTGCGCAATGGAAATATTATGAGCATGATTTAAAAAAGGATATATTATTTACCATGTAAATTGAAATTATTGAGCACCCGATATTTGCCATGCCGTGTGGTGACGGCAGTAAGAATCCATTTTGTCACCACCCCAAATCCCGCGGATGTGGTAAGTGACAACTAAGAGATTGAAGTGTCCCTGACCATTATTTGATAGAAGATGATGGGCAGCAACGTCATCATAGAGGCCGCATTACTGCGACGACCAATCACCGCCCAGCGTGGCGATTATGAGCATTTACGTCCTAATAAGTCTATGCTATACTCCCTTCGGTCGTGTTTTAAAACATCGTCATCATTTACGGTGTATTGTTGTTGTTGTATTCTGACCATTTTTTCCACAACTCGACATCAAACGTGCCTATTTTGCGTGGTCCCAACGTTGGCCCAGTACTTGTTTGGGAATTCACATTAGTATATGACATCTAATATTGAAATTATTATACATGGACTCGTACTTAAAAATGCAACTCCATTTTTTTAATAAGACCATTTGTTTTTTATCTGCCTATGTTATTTTTATCTTCTAAATATTCTTACACACTCTCTATACGAGTACACACTACTTATCTACACCATTTTCTTAAAATCTAGCCTTGGACCCAGCTGACAGTATTTATTATCTCTTAGTTATCGTTAAAAAAATATTTTAGCCTTTATAATGTCCTGCTGGGCACAGGCCTCCTCTCATATATGAGAGGGATTGGGCTATAGTCCCCACGCTGGCCCTAAGCGGGTTGGGAACTTCACATACACCTTTGAATTTCTTCGCGGATGTATGCAGGTAGGATGGTAGTTATCGTTATTCTTATATAATTAATAGTTATGTAATAAAAGCATTAGTTTTAAGTTTAGTTAACCATGATTCTTGCCACTGTGATTACATAGTAAGTAAGAGTAGATAGATACTAATAATTTAAGATTGTCACTAAGTATTTTTATCTATATAATATTCATAAAAAATATGGAAATGTTAATATTTGCTACGCCCATCAGGGTTCATGTGTCACATGTAAAATGTTGTCCACGAGTGCAATTTAATAAATAAATTATAAATGAAAAGTAAATAAAACATACAGGGTGTTTTTTTTTCGACCGTTCAAATTCTACGTAGTGAATGTGTAGGTCATAATCACCAACTTTTACTATGGGGACAACGTCGAAATCGCGAAAAAAAAATCAGCTGTTTCATACAAATTGGCGGCATTACGCCGGCCGAAATGTATGAAACAGCTGATTTTTTTTCGCGATTTCGACTTTGTCCCCATAGTAAAAGTTGGTCAGTATGACCTACACATTCACTACGTAGAATTTGAACGGTCGAAAAAAAAACACCCTGTATAAAAGAAATATGATTCTATAAAACAATTTGAGTTGTACAGTCGAGGAAATTGAATGTTTAGCACTTTGCGGTTCAAGTTAATTTGGTAGGCTTGTATGTACTAAGCACGTCCAATGCAAAGTGAGCCATAAACTGCTAAACATTCAATTTCCTCGACCGTACCTACTACAAATACACAGTTGAAAGGTTTAACGGCATTTTCAACACCTCCCACACTAAAAAAGTTTTGTATTTCGCCGTCTCGTATTAATGTCTTGTACAGTCGCCATCAGAAATATCGATATAGCCAAAGTGCTCACAAATATCTGAGCACGCCTCTATTGTCATAGCGTAAAGGTGCATTTAGACCAAACGAGCAAACGAGCCTAAACCTGGACTATGACACAAAGGGATAGAGAGAGGCTGGAGGCATTTGAGATGTGGTGCTGGCGCAGAATGGAGGAAATAAAGTGGACAGAGAGAGAGTAACAAATGAAGAAGTGCTGAGGCGAGTTCAAGAAGAGAGGACGTTAATAACAACAAAGGCAACAATAGAAAATAGACGAGGCAAGATGGTTGGCCATCTCATTCGACATGATGACTTTTTGAAGAACATCATAGAAGGAAAAGTGGATGGAAAGAGAGGAAGGGGAAGACCAAGAATGAGATACACTGACCAAATAAAGGAGAAGGCGGGCGTCATGTCGTATGAGGAGGTGAAGAGGACTGCTGAGGACAGAGGAGTGTGGAGACAGCTGCATATGGCTACACCGACAAGAGCTCAGAGCTCTTAAATTTAAAGAAGAGAAGAGAGAGCAAACGAGCAGTGGGGGATAGAATGAGCGTTCGCTCGTTTGGTCACAATCCACCTTTAGAGTGCGTGTTCAGATGTTTTTGAGCACCGTAACCTTAAGGTGTATTGAAACCAAACGATCATTCGCTCATTCTATTCCCCACTCTACGAAATCCGTTCGTTACACAAAACGTGAATCGTCGAAATTCGTAGATTCCGTAGAGTGGGGGATAGAATGAGCGAATGCTCGTTTGGTCTAAATGCACCTTTAGAGGTGCGTGTTCAAATATTTTTGACCACCATGACCGTTTCGATATATCCGATGAGTGTATGAGTCAGTGTTAATGATGCTAACAGGTCTAACAAGTGCGGATATAGCGGATAAACTTCATTAGGACTTATGTGTAATGTTTGAAGTGAGATTAATTTGGACACGCTAAAACGTGAGTAAGATGACCTAAATCCACAATACAAAGGCTGAGTAAAGTAACAGAATAACATTTACAATGCTTATGCACAGAAAGTGATAATTTTCCGCACGTGTGCGGGAATTGTTTCCATAGAACTTTTCCGCACGGTCTGTTTGCTACTGCCGAGATAGTCTGGATTTCCTCGCATAATGCATTGTAAAGTTTGAAACGATACATATGATGAAATGTACGCTTTTTACAGGCCGATGTCGGTGACTTTAAAACACGAGCTAATCGAGTACTAAAAAAAATTAAGTACGAAACGAGTGGAGATAAAATAAAGCACGACCGAAGGGAGTGCTTTAAATCGACAAGACTTACGAATTTCCTTTTCGCATGTGTAATATTGCGACGTTTTTTCAGTACATTAGTTAGATAGATAGATAGATTTCGACCGTAACATAAAATGAACCACTTCTCACTTCTCGCACTAGCATGTAAAAAAGCACCACTCGTTTCGAACTTCATTTTTTCCGCACTTGTATCGTAATGTACTATTTTGCATCACAGGTGTGATGAAAAACATTGTGTGTACCACGGGCGGTATAAGAATTATGAACTCGTGTGAAGTAAAGCCCGCGCCTTCGGCTTGGGCTTTACTTTCACACTCGTTCGCAAATTCTTACTTACCGCCCTAAATACACAATGTACTATAATTATGTCCTATGTTTGGCCTTAAGAAATTCGCCAGTATTAAATTTAGATCCATAACATCCAAGTCCCTAGTATGCAAATCACTATTGATCAGTAACCAATACCCAAAACAGGGCGGGACACCAAACCCCTACGGCGTACACAAACAAAAGGTATCCATGTGTCAATGCCACGAAAAGGCACCACAGCGTCTCAATTATAAACGACCTGTGCGAAAAGAGAAGGCATCTTTCAGCGACCACGTCCATATATCTCACGTGACTTCACTTCCCAAACGCACTTCCAAAATATCGAAGCTTTAGGTACATTTACGGTTCCGTTTTCCACTGAGTTAAGTACTATTCTCCTCCGTTACGTCTTTATTCCATTGAGCTATATAATAATGGAATTGACAAACGACATGCCGTCTCCATACTAATCCATACCACATATTGGAATTCACCCTAATATTCATTGATAAGCCAAATTGATATTTAGAATTGTCGTAATAAAGTTCGAATTGGGATCAAGCGATATTGACACAAAGTAAAACATTTGCGTTTATAGAATCAAAAGAAATGACAGTTTTTACGCCAAATACGTCGGCGGGTGAAAGAAAAATCAATATTATGAATGTAAATAGGTACACAATATTGCTATCATCCATTGTAAAAAAATGAGTATTTAAAGATTAGTATTAATTAAGGTGCATTCAGACCAAACGGAGGCTGACAGTTAGTAGATAGTTATCAATGCTATCATCAGACGTAAATGCAACACTGTCTTCGTCGCTTACGCTCTTTCCCAAACCATAGCGGCAATATAATATCAATTACGTGTACATCAAAATGTTGTTTGCATACGTAATTTGATAAGAGGCTTTGCAATCTTGAATAAGTTTTGGGGCACAAGGGTGGGTATTCTGTATTTAAACGCGAATATTCAGGTTGTGGGTCTAAATTATTTTCGTTGTCTTATTTTGTGTCCCTAAAAAACGTTACCCATACGCAATATTAAATATTTGTGATAAATAAATACAAATTTTGTTCCTTGGTCATGGCTGTCTATGTATTTAAGTATCTATGTCTTGTCTCTATCTATTATATACAGGGTGGCCCATTCAAATCGGTCAGTATGGGAAAGACTGAAACTATAAGACATACGAAGATTTGTTCTTAGGAACCATGTCATCGATTTTGATAAAAAGAAAAACTGCATTCATATATTTGAAAAATAAACTGTAGGTACCCAGCCAGGGAATCGAACCCGGTTGTTTTGAAAAAATAAACATACACTATTTCTATTCAGATATCGTTTGTGTAGGTCTTAAGCAGTAAATGTCTCTAAGAAACATGATGTCTAAAATTAATGGAATTCATTGTTTTCACGTACTTAAATTTATTTTACTAGGTATTTATTGTGTAAATGTTAAGAAAAAAAACGTTTTTCGTACCTATTTATCAGCGCAGTTTCCTTATTATCAAAATCAATGACATGGTTCCTAAGAACAAATCTTCTTATGTTTTATAGTTTCAGACTTTCCCATACTGACCGATATGAATGGGCCACCCGGTATATCGTCGCCTGGTACCCACATCACAAGCCTTAATTGAGCTTACCGTGGAACTAGGTTGATTTGTGTAAGATGTCCCACGATAAAATAATATATATATTCCGTAGACATGATTTATATAGTGGTCGTTTGCCGAAAGTAGCAAACGTAGTCTACGGACGCTTGCAACTCCATAGGTCTCACTTGCACGTTGAAGACTATGCCTTTTACAAAAGGGCCTAAAGAATGGTTTTGTTTTGTAACTGGGTCAAAATTATTTTATTTGTCTAGTTTCATACCAGTCTGTCACGCTTTAGCTACTATTTCGACTCAGTAAACAAAAAAATCCGGTGCACTTGTATTTCTTTTTCACACTAGATTTTAATCCATATACATCAGAAATTGAAAACAACATCATCTCATACAAAAATCACCACAGCGCACGTTTTTTAGGGACAGTAAATAAGACAACGAAAAGAATTTTGACCCAAATGTCCGTGTTACGGTCCCGTATGTATCCAAAGTTGGGACTTACCCCCGGGATAACTTCTAAGGCGATCGGGGTCATTTACCCTATGTTTAGGTTAGTGTGAAACTTTGAAACAGTTATTTAATTATACATACACTAATCTTCACATCATCAGCCTATCTCAGTCCACAGCTGGGCATCACATCATCAGCCTATATTAGTCCACTGCTGGACGTAGGCCTCTCCTATTAACTATGCGTACAGACGCATTAGGAGGTAAATGCCCATAATCGCCACAATGGGCAAGCGGATTGGCGATCGCAGTAATGTGTCCACTATGATGACGCTGCTGCCCGTCTATGGTCAGTGACACTTTAATCCCTTAGTCGACTCTTACGACACCCGCAGGAGGAATTGGGGTGGTGACAAATGTATTCTTACTGCCGTCACCACACGGCAACACTGCTGGGCATGGGCCTCTCGTATTCTATGTGTAAGGAATCACAGGACCCATTCGCATAGGTAATAGGAGAAGCTATGTCCAGCTATGGACTGAGAAAAAAAATCGGCCAAAAGCAAGTTGGTCATGCGCTGGGCTGATTAAGTTCGAAATATTTTATTTTCAAGTACTCTTTAACCCCAATATTAATAATTTAATCCATATTTTTTGGACCCACAGATCAGGGGTGGGGGGGGGGGGAATTTTTTTTATTCTGGAGCGGTTGTTTCGGAAAAGTTTGTGTTTAGAAAAACACTTTTTAGGGACCTTTATTCTTATTAAAAAGAAAGACTGGGATACAATAAAATCTGCAGTTTACGTTACGTGTATCCGAAAAAACATTTGTTTAATTATTTTGTTCTACCACTTTGTCGGCGTGATTAATACAAGTACCTACGTAGGATGCCCTGAAAATTTCGGGAATTTAATACTTAGGAACGTATATTTGACATGTGTTATACCTCTTTCTTACAAGCATAGTCTCATTATTCGAAAACACTGGCCACTTAGAAAAAAAAAAACAATGTCCGATTTTCAATTGTTTTTTAAAGTCGTTGAGTCGCTGGTGAAAATGGAGCTGTCCCGCGAAAGTTTTAGAGCAATGATTTATTATGACTTTAAAAGTGGATTAACACAACAACAATGTGGAGACCGATTAACTATTGCTTTTAGTAGTGAAGCACCTTCAAAGACGACCATATACAGGTGGTATTCGGAATTCCAACGTGGCCGTGTGTCTCTTGCGGATGACGTACGTGAGGGTCGACCGAAAACGGCCGTTACCGATCAAAACATCGATGTTGTTCGCCAACTGATAAAGGAAGATAGGCATGTTACATATCGGGAGATTCAGGAGACTTTAGGCATTGGAATGAGTCAGGTACAAGTTATTTTACAACAAGAGTTGGGCGTGCGGAAGTTATTTTCCCGGTGGATTCCTCACTTGTTATCTGACGACCAGAAAACGGTACGTGTCAATTGGTGCCGCAAAACTTTAAAAAGATTTAATGGAGGAAGCTCAAATGCCGTTTTTAGTATTGTGTCAGGTGACGAATCATGGATTTACGCATATGAGCCTGAATCGAAAAACCAATCTCGAGTTTGGGTTTACGAAGACGAACCGAAGCCGACAAAAGTTGTTCGTTCTCGCAGCACGATCAAAAAAATGGTAGCCACGTTTGTCTCCAAATCGGGTCACGTGGCGACTATCGCTCTTGAAGATCGAAGAACTGTCAATGCCGATTGGTATATAGGCGTTTGTTTACCGATTGTTTTTGCTGAACTGCGAAAAACTAACCCTAACCGCCGTATTATACTACACCATGATAATGCCAGCCCTCACACCGCTCAGAGAACAGACGACTATCTGAAGGGCGAAAACGTCGAATTACTGGACCATCCTCCGTACAGCCCCGACCTAAGTCCCAACGATTTTTTTACTTTCCCGAAAATAAAGAATCGGTTGCGTGGTCAGCGTTTTCAGACCGCGGAAGAAGCAGTCGACGCTTATAAAATGGCCATTTTGTCAACCCCCACTTCAGACTTCAATAACTGTTTTAAAAACTGGTTTCAGAGAATGAAAAAGTGTATTAAACACAAAGGAGAATACTTTGAAAAACAATAAAAGTACTTTTATTTCATTAAAATGCGTATTTTTTCCGATTCCCGAAACTTTCAGGGCAACCTACGTATGTATCATCATCATCATCATCTCAGCCATAAGACTTCCACTGCTGATGCTGAACATAGGCCTCCCCTTTGGACCTCCACAATCTCCACATGTACCGGTTAGATGCGACCTGCATCCAGCGGGTCCCGGCGACCTTCATAAGGTCGTCTGTCCACCTATGCATACCTGCACGAAATTGTATATTTGTTGTACTAACGGCAAATGAGCTATGCTGCAGACAGACAGACAGAATAATTCTAGGTACATGTGTAAACCGAATGGACACAGTAGCTTTGACAATCGCTATAGTAAATGATTTTCTATCCATCTCAGCCACACCAATACGCCAGAAATGCGAGGAAAGGAGTACGCATATCTGTCTTTCCGTAAGCCGGTACCCATATATCAAACTCCCCTTTTGGAGCTTACAATTGTCAATTTACAATATTACAAGGGGCCACAGTAATATATTATTCATAATTATGTTTACAATAAACATTAAGTGTATTATTCGACTTGTCGGTTTTTAATATTAAATCGACCCTAAGTCGTTTGTGACATTTGAAAAACGACCCTATTTTTAGAGCAATGCGAATCTCACTTTTTGTGAGATAGGGCATGCCTAAATTCCATTCATCCTTAGTTGTCTTATCTAGTAAACAACTTTCTAACCTAAAAGTACACGTTTTCTGTTGTAAACTGTCATATCGTAGATTGTAATATGAATTAATGTAACCACCAAAATGACGAAATTGAGTTAAGTATACCGTTCGACCGCAAATTTCCTGCTCTATCGAATGGTGTACATAAAATATTGATATCTAGAAAAAAATGTCGAATACGTTAACAAAAACTTTGCCATTTTATTAGGTTTCTACGTTTTTTATTAACGTATGTAAAGGTTTCCAAAAATCATAGACAATATTTTAACGTAAGTACGAATTTATGAGTACAAAACATGTCTTTCCTAATGTACTCACCATATTTTTATAAACGTCACTGCTGTAAGCGCCGTCTGCATTGTATGCCATACAATGCAGAGCCATACAATGTATGGCTCATAAGCAATTCGGTTTCAATTTGTGAGTTACACTAAATTCCGAAATCCACTTTTGATTATTTTCATTGATTTGTTAACGTATCTCCAAATTTTTTTGAGAATATTTAACGTAAGCACCAGCCATTTCCTGAACTATAAGTGTGGTCGCAGTTAGTAACTGTCTATCAAATAGACCTCTCAAAAATAAAACAAACAAGATAAACATCATTTCAATAGGATAATTAACTAAAAAGATACAACATATTTATAAATGTCCATTTCGTTTTTTGGCCCTCCTGAAAAGTCGTCATTTGGTGGTTACATTAATTCATATTACAACTGACGATATTTGCCTATACCAAAATACCTGAGTCCGTATTTGTGCAGTCCGTCCGTAGTGATTTTATAAATTGCATATTTTTTCATCAAGGAAACAGCAGTTTATAACAGAAAACGTGTACTTTTAGTTAGAAAGTTGTTTATAGTTCGTGAAATATAAATTGGTAACTTTCTACCTACATTATACTAAACATAAACATTCAATTTATATTTCTGGAACTATACTAGATACGACAACTAAGGATGAATGGACCGTAATATAAGTAATAAGGTGGAAGTACTAGTATCCGACACTAACATTTTTTACTTAAAGTTACTGATATTTGTTAGTATAACGTAAAACTTTTCTAATTACTAACGTATAGCCATATTACTCGTACAAGTAACCGTGGGACTAGGCCGATTAGAGAAAGTATTCAATTTGTTAATTATTTTATTACTTACTGCGACTCAATAATTAACAAAAAACTGAAATATTTACTACGACACGACATTTTGTTGTTTTAATTTTTATTTGATGGGGTTGAACAATTCGAGTAATTGAAGAATGTGTGTTATGAATTCACAATGGGGTTGAAATTTGTATAGTATCACGCCCCTAAAATGTAAGGGTCGTTTTTTTATTAAGTTTATTTGTATCGACGTATTGATGATGTGGGTTCACCTCTTTTAGAATTATTCTCGCTTATCCGTCTGTTATAAATAAATACACGGTAGTCTTGGTACCCGTAACGTCATGCCCGAAACGTTACGATAATATTACGTAATTTTACGCCATTAGTTGATAGTTGTTAAATATTTGTAATAAATAAATTCACAATAATGCCCTCGCCGGGATTCGAACCCGGAACCTTTAGCTTCGTAGACCAACAACTAGGCTACGGTGGCTGACAAAATATCCTATGTTCTCTCCGTGGCCTTTAATTGTTTTTACGCGATTTCGGTGCCTAGATTTTTATTGTATTTACATGGGAAATCTAACTTGATTCGACAAGGGGTCGAGAGTGCCCGCATCATGATTCAGGAGGTAAATTGACAATGGACCTATCAATTAATTTATAGTGCAAGTATCCGTTACGTGGGGACACGGTGTGTAGCTGGGGACACTTAAGAACCAACCACTATACAAATACCTAGTCAATTTAATTTGTTTTCTTCTCCCGTACTTTTATTTGTCATTTACAGGGTCGTGAACACACCCTTAAGCCCCTACTTTACAGATGTCAAGACAAGTCTATATTATCTATTCCCTATAAACGTATTCGGGTTTACACGTAGTGCGTTTTTGGATTTTTTCTACTTCCGTACTTTTATTTGTCATTTACATGGTCGTGATCACACCTTTAAGCTCCTACCTTACAGATGTCAAGACAAGTCTATATTGTCTATTCCCTATAAACGCATTCGGGTTTACACGCAGTGCGTTTTTGGATTTTAAGACAGCTCGTGTATACAAGACGTAAGGAAATACATGGCTGCCAACTTAATTTTAAATGTCATTTTTGATGAATAGTAAACCATAGAGGAGCTTTCTTTTTTAATTTTGACATCTCCCGCCCGACCTTGATGATTAATATAATTGTGTTAGACTAAGAATATTTCTCAAATTTACAATTTTATTTGAAAATAAGTGTGTGGTCGTAGAAAAAGTATTACAAGCAACATTGTTTAACTGAGTCAAAAAGTGCTCGTGGCGTCTTTAATAACAATTTTCGGCTTCGCCTCAAATTCTTATTCACGCCACTCGCCTTTTTTGACCTCTCTTAAACAAGGGATGCATAATAGTACATTACTAATGTAATGTATAATGCTTTTCTCAAACATGCAATGAAATGAAACAAAAAATGTATCTTCTTTCTAAGAAATTATAAGTCAACTACATAACCAAGTCTATGAAACACGACAAAAGTCAAATACGACACCGACACCTCATTTTTTTTTAAGATTGACCTGTTTGAAAGTTGCATATTTTTACTTTTTAAAAGCGGTATTAGACGACGCGGTCGGTTGGGTCCAATTAATCGCATGCTGTGATCGGGGCCGACGGATCGCGCCGTATAATACTGCTATTTAAATATTATTTTGAGTAGTTATTGTACATTTATTTTAAATTATATAATTTCAATACCTAATTATAGCTGCAAAAATTTGCCAATATTTTTTTTAATACTAATATTACTTACAGATAATTATTGGCTAAACGACAAGATGCCAGGTCACAACCCTATGTCAAATGAAAATTAAAAAAGAGGCACTTGCCGGCCTAGGCCGGCAACGAGGTACTTCCCGGCCACTTTTTAGACACGTAACTACAATATTTCATTGCATGTTTGAGAAAAATATTATTACCTATCTTTATAGCATGGGATCATGTAATAACATGTATTCAGTGCTCCAGTAGCAAATGAAAAAATATTACATCATCAGCCTATGTTAGTCCACTGCTGAATATAGGCCACCCCCAAAGATGCCACAATGACCGGTCCTGTGCCACCCGCATCCAGCGGACTCCTGCGAACTTCACCAGGTCATCAGTCCACCTTTGAGGATATGTTTACATAAAAGCCAGCATGATGGTAACATACTGGCTTTTATGAAAATATAGGTATATTGTTTAATTTTTTTTTTTTTTTTTTTTTTATGTTGGCACAACAAAGTGGCTCCACTCCACCTGATCGTAAGTGAAAAGTAGAGCCCAAATCGCGGCGGCAACGAACAGGAGACAATCAGTAACAATCATTTCGACTTATCGTCGCATTACTGCAAATACCAGCTATGTGCACGTATTATGTAATTCGATAATGAATTTAATTATCATGATAATTAAATTGATTCTGCCAAAACCTGATTTGTGCAGATAGCTGTCATTTTCAGTAATATGACGTTATTTGATCTATTTAACAGAATGTGGGACGAAATTATTATTATTTTCACACCACCTATTCGAATATGGGTCTTTTCTTCCCTGCTAGGAGGGATCAAAGTGGCACTTTTCTGTTCAAGGACTTTCTATTGCCAGCCTAAAAAATTACAATGAAATATAAAAATAAACAAATTGATTATTTGCATAAGTATTAAATATGTGATATATCTTTTATTTTTCTCATAGGTGG